>WYDI02000890.1:0-29259 GCA_009867235.2 Psittacus erithacus
CTGCCCATGGCAGGGGGATTGGAACTAGATGATCTTAAGGTCCTTTCCAACCCTAACTATTCTATGATTCTATGATGCTGTGATGATTCTATGACTCTTCAGGAGATGAAGAACGTTATGGTTAGAGAAGAATAAAGTAAAAGTTTATAAAATGGCAAGTAAAATGGAGAAAATAGAGAACATGTGGTTTATCCATTGAAGAACATGAATCAAAATCATGTGTCAAAATAAATCAGCACCTGGTAGATTCAGCACAAGCTGAATTTCATGAAATCCAAAATTAGGCTACAAAACTCCTTGGCAGAAGATACAGCGAATGCTGAAATGTGTATGAATTCAGGAAAGGACTCGCTGAATTCATCTGAAATATCTGCTGGAGACTGTTCTATATCTGAGGTGCCACTTCTGCAGGTAGTGCTGCAACCATGGTTGGGATGCTGTTTTGTACTTAGGCTCTTTTCTGATAGTTGCTCCTGGAGATGAATATTTGAGCTGTTCCAGTGTTGCTTTTTTTACATTCTTACATGTCCAAAAGCTAAACTACTGCTGTTCCAGGTCTTGCTTAAAGCCAGCATACAGACTTCCCTTGAAGCCAGCAGATTATCAGTGGGGCTCTTAAATTACAGTCATAGAATCAGATTGGTTTAAGTTGGAAGGGACCTTAAAGCTCATCCAGCTCCAACCCCCTGCCATGGACCAGGTTGTTCCAAGCCCCGTCCAGGCTGGCCTTGAGCACTGCCGAGGATGGGGCAGACATAGCTTCTTTGGGCAACCTGTGCCAGCGCTTCACCACCCTCACTGGGAAGTATTTCTTCCTTATATCCAGTGTCAGTCTTCCCTCTGGCAGGTTAAAGCCATTCCCCCTTGTCTTGTCTCTACAGGACCTTGTAAAACCTCCCTCAACAGCTCTTTTGTAGACACTTTTAAGGTATTGAAAAGCCTCAATAAGGTCTCCCCAGAGCCTTCTCTTTTGCAGGCTGAGTAACCACAGAAAGCATGCTGTATCTTTCAAAATATAATAATGCAGAGATTGAGTCTTTGAGTCCCTAAAGAGAAAGTACCAGACTCGGAAATGATGGGAGGATGGAACTACAACTGATGCTTCTACAGAACCAGTGCAGTCAACAGCCAGTGAAACTTCAGCTAGCTAAGCTTGAAAAATGTTCAGCTTCAGCAAACCTAAGTTTCCAACACCAAAAATTAATCTGATTTCTGTTATGGTGGTTAGGCTGGCCTCTGTTAAAGAGACTAACAATGAAAAAAGTCAGCTATTATTGCTCCTAATAGCCAACCTAAACCTCCCCTGGCACAGCTTGAGGCTGTTTCTTCTTGTTCTGTTTCTTGTTACTTGGGAGAAGAGACTGATCCCACCTCACTCCATCCTCCTGCCAGGCAGTTGTAGAGAGTGATATGGTCCCCCCCTGAGCCTTCTCTTCTCCAGACTGAACCCCACCAGGTCCCTCAGCCATTCCTCATCAGACTTGGGCTCCAGACACTTCACCAGCTCCATTGCCCTTCTCTGGACCTGAAGGTCCTTTTTCTGGTCCCAAAGAAGGCCTTTTACAGTTGTTTTTGAATCCAGACTGTTTCTGAAGTGGTTCAGGCTGAAGTGGTTTGTTGCCTCAGAACAAGTCTATTCAAGCCATAAGTAGTGGTCAAGTATATGCAGAGATGCACTATGGTCTGTTACAACTGCTTTGGGAGGACCAGATGTTTCTCTGGAAGCAATTAAAAGGAATATCTGTGTGTAGTGCTTGATGCAAGGAAAGGAGACAGGAACCTTGTTAATGTGATTATTGTTTTAGTATGATAATGAAATAGTATAGTATGGAATGTCATAATATCGAGATGATTGTTCCTAAAAACAAGGGTGTGAAATGGATTGCAGCTATTGCTAATCAGGAAAGTTTATGGCTTGATTTCAGCTTGGGAACTGCTCCATTTTCCAAAGAAGGAGCTGGCCTTCCCTTTCCAGCCACTGCAGCACTCTCCAAGGGTGGTCTGAAACCCCACTATTTTGTTTACAAACATCTGGCTGAGGTGTAAAGCAAAGTGATGAAACCCATTTGTATACTGAAATGGGTTGTATTTCCAGAGGTCCTCGGGACAGCAGTGAAAACCCAGCTGCGAATAGAGAACTGCTTTGTGTACTTGCTTATGGGCAAAGTAAATGTCTCTCTTCAATACCAGATCAAACTCATAAATGAGAGATTTCTCAGTAGATCAACTCTACAATTATTAATGTATTTTGAGTTCTATCTTGAGAATTAGGAGAATTGTAGCTCGCAGAAGTGCTACTGCAGTTTCTTCTGATTAACACTACAACTAGTGGCTGATGGTACCCTGATTCTGGAACAGTAATAGCAGAATTCAGTACCTGTGTTGCAAGAGGATGCTGATCGTGATAAGCCCCATGAAGGGAATTGTTCAGGCAGTCATTGTAAATGCTGCTGTGGCCTCTTAACTTTCTCTGGATTAACCTAGGCAAGAATGGTCTACAGTTACTGAAGAGGGGGATGTGTTGGTTTGTTTGGCTTACTCTTTCTGTACTTTCTTTCTGTTGTTGCTTCTCTGGAATGTTTGTAATATGTGAAAAAGAATATTGATATCTTTTTTTTTTTTCCCCAAAGGCATGTGCATTTGGTAAAGGTTTCAATGCCAGTAGGCTGTTATTCACAGCAGGGTTTGTGCGGATTGAATCTCTAATCCAGAGCTTCAAAGTTTTCCCACATTTTACCATCCTTTACAATACAATCAAGAGATGAAAGGCTGTTTCTGATGTATCGGGTATACAGCTAAATTACCATTAAAGTGCTAGTTTTATGAAAATTAGTTTTATATGCTTCAGAATCTACCATTTGTAAACTACAGGGGTTTATATATATAAACAGGAAGTTAATAGCTGCCTGTATATTTAGTGTCCATACATAACAGTTCACCAAATGCCTCCCACTCTTACATTAACGTGTACAAACTTGAACTCCAGCTTAGGGGAGTAGTGGCTACAAAGAACAAGTGATGAGTACCTTCAAAATATTTAGAAGCAAGAAGGATGATGCTGAATAATTAGGGGAGTGTTTGGAACTGCATTGTCTGCAAAGGGTTACAAACAAGCACATTTCATTAGAGTATCTAGGAAAACCCAGTTGTGGAACATGTTGGACACTGGAGTGGCCTTCTAGTGAGAGCAGCTCTTCTGTTACAGCTTGTTCAATCCTATTTTCTGAAGCAGGAAGGCAAGTCAACTTGTGAGACAAGTCAGAGAAGAGGGACAGTTTCTAAAACAATACAAATAAATGCAGTTTCAAAATTATGCCTTTTTCTTTGGAGCACAGCTGTGAGATACGCAAACTCCTCTTTGCCTTTAGAGAAAATAACATCAAGATATGCTTTAACTGCCTGCCTTTGCTTACCAGGCATAAAAGAGAAGCAACAGAATAATGACATATCCAATATATCCTGAAAATCCTAGAAGAAAGAGCAAATATACTCTTTAAGTTTTACCATAACTGATAAAAGCTGTACCAGTTGTCTTTCATAAAACTTAGACTGTTTTATGAAAACAAAAAAGGACTACAGGGCAGAAATAAGGAAGACAGTAAGCAAGCTGCACACATGGGAAGCTTATATGGTATAACCTATTTTCTCTCATTCCTGGTGGGTACAGTACACATTTCAGTTCTTGCCCATAACCGTCTTGTATCTCATCTGCTTCACAGTCAAAACAACGGTAGAAACTGCAGTTGCTTTTATGTGGTCTCAGGCTGTTCTTCCTGTCCACCTACCTATTGTAGTAGACGTATGCAGAATGTCCCAAGAGAAACTGAGGCTCTCTCAGAGCTGATTTAGCAGCAGTGCTTGTTCTGCTGTACTCACGCTTCTCTGAGGAGCCCTGTGAGTTTCTGGACAACATAACATTCTGTTTCTGGGTAGAAAATTGCAGTTTTCAGCCTTCTGGAGGGGGTGATTTATTTCCCGAGTATAATCAGCTGCAGTATCCTTGCAGTGCGCAAGCAAATTGAAGAAGTAACTCTGGGAGGTGGGAATTTGCCAATTTGTCTTAGCCTTGAAAAGCCAAACTACGATAATTTCAATGTGCACACTCTTTCCCTGCTATTATTTTCCAGAAGTATCCAGCTGCTTTGTTTTGTGGGCAGAGTTGGAATACATTCACGCTACTTCTCGTCAAATTTTCAGAGGGGCTGAAAAGCTTCCATTGCATCATAGCTTATAAATTCATTAAAATCCATAATTTAGCATGGTCCATTGAAAACTTCCTGTCAGAAGAGGAAGTATGTAACTATTTAATTTAGAAAATGATTCTGCTTCTCTCATCCCTCTGTTTTCTCCCCCATAGGACCAGGCTAGACATAACTGGAGCTCAGTGGGAAGAAAAGCCATGGTTCGGTGGGATTTCTTTCTTTTTTTCCCTTCCTTCTTCATTAATTTTCCTGGTTTATCTCATGCTATTATGTAGCTGTTGGGTGTTCCTCTCCCCACCAGTCTTCTGGCTACACCAAAGTACTTCCTCAAACAGTCTTGTGAGTTAGACTAAGAGCTTGTTTCTGCAAATAATTTCATTTCATAATGAATAAAGGGAGGGAAAAGGGTTCGTTGGCCAAAATGCTGTACTCCATCCAGGTTTATAATCAAGTCACCTGATTCTAGTAGGGGTATTCTTGGTCAGGGTCTTATTCTAGAAGTTTTAACTAAATATACCTAAAAAGAAGTTGTGAACATGTTCAAAGGTAACAGTAAAAGGTGTAAATACTGATAGATTTACCAGTGACAGCTAGATAACCACCCCCCAATTAAGCATATTGCTTAATGCGTTTGGTAAATCAGATGTTGCCTTTGTAACCATGAACTTACTCCACCTACACCTGAATTATTTCTTTGAACAGGAATTTGGGGATACCACATCAAATATTCTGTCATGAAAGTACCTTGCTGGGTGTTCAGTTGCTGTGTGCATTTGATTCAGGAGCAGTCTATTTTGTTTTATTTATGGCCCTCTTATTCTCTCTAGCTGTATGATACAGAGATGCATTACCAAGTGTCCTGAACATACTGCTTGCATCCTTAGGCATTAATAAAATTCTGCCTCTTATTCAAGAAAAATAAATGTGAGCAGCACCTTTTTCTAAAAGGCCTTTTGGTACTTCTGGAAGAGACAAAAATCCCAACGAATAAGGTTTCATTTTGTTTCTCTCTTTAGGACATTTTCCTTCCTTTGTTCAGATTTCTTTTCATACACAGCTACCCAGATTACCTCTCCAGACCTGTTTGTCCTCTACACTGTCAAAATCAAGTCTTTGACATTTATTGCCCATTTAAAATGTAGCCCTTCATGAGGTTGCTCTGCTGAGGGGAAGCTGGCTTCCACATAACAGATACACAGCAAATTTGCAATTGCTTACAGGGAAGGGCTGTAGGTTGCAACTTAAGGAAGTCCATGTTGAAAATGAAACACTACATCTCTTCTTGCAGATTGGTTGCCACTTCAGCTGCTGACACTTCAGCTGCTGACACACAACTATGTATGTAAGCCTCAGAAAGCTAAGTTCCAAAGTTGCTGGTTTGCCAGCTTTCAGATCTGCTCAAAGTATCCATGTTCTTGAACCTCATTGCTTGCTGTCCTCCTGAGCTGTATGTCTCAGCATGGAAAGTCAGCTAGAATTAATTGCACTAAAAGTAGCTATTGGTTTTCCATGTATATCATCAACTGTGTCTGTGGCCAGGGAGTAGCAGTAGTAACTTGATAGGGAGTAGCTAAGATCAAGGGCAAAGTAATAGATCTGCAAGGAGAAGGCCTGAGGTTGTACTTCAGCATATAATGTCTCAGAGGTGATCCAAGTGTAACTTGTGATCTGAGCTTAATAATGTCAAATGGCCACAGGAGGGAACAACTGAGAAGCTCTTTGTCTGTAAAAAGGGAGGGACAGGACACTCAGACAGCTGAAGAAGCAGAAATGGTTGTGCCTTCTAGACAACTGCTCATTGTCACTTGGAAGTGGCCACCTCTGCTTTAATACACAATAAATGTGCTTTAAAAACAAAAGGAATCTGACTGGGTAGCCTTGGTCTTGTTGGGCCACAAGGAATGGATGTAAGTAGTTTGTTCTGGAAGTAACTCTTTGATTAATGATTAGTAAGCCAGGTTGTGGGGAATGCTTAATGCAATGGAAATTGAGGAGGAAATGTGGCCCTGGGAATAGCAGAGAGATGACCATCTCGACCCTTTGAGAAATATTGATGGTTTTACAGGCTTGGAACAAATTAGGAAAGAAAACTGTTAAAGTGGGCAAGAGCACAGGACAAGAAAAAATTAATGATTTTATGTATTCACTCAGCAAAGGGTATGATTTGGGATTACTATATGGATCTGGTTAAACTTGTTTGTGAAAACTGTTAATGGGAAGTAGTTGGCTTTTTAAGGGAAACAATAAATATAGGACTTACAAGACTGTTAGTCTTCCAGAGATTTTCAGCCAAACTGCAAGAACTATTTCTTGAGAAAATAATGCTTTTATTGAAAATGAGCTATTATATTCTTTCAGAACACAAAAGTAACTGGAATTGACACAAAGCATTTAATGGATTAAATAGCTGGTTTTCAGAATTAGAAGTGATTGTGGCAATCTTGGAGGTTGGTTGGACGTACAGTTCTGAACCATCACTGGCTGTGAGTTCTGTTTGTTAGACATAGAGTTCTGGTTTTCTAAGCTTTGTAGGATTTTTTTATCCTGGGGGATCTGGGGGAGATGACACTGCTGAGAAACTGCTATCTCCGTTGGAGAAGAAATAAGCTGCTTGTTAACTGTTCGCTTTCAGGAAGCTTGGACGCTCCTGAAGTATGTCATAGCTCTAAGAGGGTACTTCTCTTGTCAGATACAAACTAAATTCTTTACTGGTTCAAGTATACGCTGAATAAACTGAATGGACTGGAACCCTTTATACTTTTATTTCCTAGATACGTGGTTAGATTATGAGTGAACTCCTTTAAAAGTGAAAAGGTGGAAGAGCTCCTGCTTTTTTAAATGAAAACTGAGTAAAGAGAGACCTTTGAGAAAGGTCTTCCTTGTGGTGGCACAATAAATGCAACCTAACGCAATAGGAAGCAACTTAAAGTCAGTTGACAGATTGATACAAAGATGAGATGTCTTTTCTGTTTCATTTCTATTTCCTAGAGGGATTGCCTCTCTCTGTAGTACTGTGGGAAAATGAAAGTCCTTGTGGGACTGAATCCAACAGAAAGTGTGTTACTGGGATTGTTATTGACCCCCACATCAAGATGATCATAGTAATCAGGAGATGTTAAGTGAGATGATGCCTTATGCTAAGTAAAACTACATCAAGTATTTGATTCTTATGGTTAAAAAGCAGCTTTTGAGAAGGAGGCCTTTTCCAATTAAATACATTTCCTATTGGAATCCGAAAGATTCAAAGATTAATATTTAGTTCAATAAAATGCATGAGGAAGGGCAGGCTCAGATGCAGATGAATTAAGCACAGTAGTTTGTGTCCTTTTTGTGGATATTCTTGCAAATGGAGGAAAAAAAGTCTAAATAAAAGTAGTCACACTGATTTTAAATAATTTGAGTCCTGAAAGAATTCTTGAGGATTCTTGAATGGAGTCTTCTTTTGAAAGTCTTCAAAATCGGGTTTAGAATAGGAAAGTCATAGAGTCATAGAATAGTTTGGGTTGGAAAGGACCTAGAGGTCATCTAGTTCCAATCTCCCACCATGGGCAGGGATACTTCACACTAGACCATGTCGCCCAAGGCTCTTCCAACCTGGCCTTGAGCACTGCCAGAGGTGGAGCATTTACCACACCTCTGGGCAGCCTGTTCCTTTGCCTCACAACGCTCACAGTACAGAGGGTGAGGTTCCTTATATCTGACCTAAATCTTCCCTGTTTCACTTTGAATCCATTACCCTTTGTCCTACCACTATGATCCCTAATGAAGACTCCCTGTCTGGCATCCTTGTAAGCCCCCTTCAGGTACTGGAAGTCTGCTCTGAGGACAGAATACAGTGATCCATTACAGCAGTGCGTAGTAACATGTAGCACACATACATGCCAGAAAGGAAGCATAGAATAGGCCTTTATTTTACTGGTATCGTATATATCTCCACTTCTTCAGTTTCTTCGTGTCTGAAGTTATGCAGTCAAAGTGATGGAGTGCTGTAGCTTAATGAGTGACCACATTTAAGCTGATGCATGGTGACCAACCAAATGCAGCAATTACCTGCCCCTCTTTCCAAGTAAAACACAGTAGCTTAAACCATGATTAAGTCTGATAAATGTTTTGTGGTTTAAGCCTAGTACCTCCTGATTCACAGGCTAACATAGAGTCAGTTACTACAATTTGGGTGATGAATGTTAACTCATTAGGCTCCAGTTCTGATTTTTTTTTTTCCAACTGAAACATCTGCCCTTCTATGCACTTCTGTGTGTTTTCTCCCCCTTTTTTCTTCATGATATTCAGCAGTCTAGCTAAGGACTGTGTGTATTTGAGAATTAGAAGTGAATGTAATTTGGTAGAACCCAGAACTGCAGTTTCAAGTCTACAAATGCTGTTCGGATCATTTGGTGTTTTGGTAACTGATGTAATGTCAAAGCCCCTGATGCAGTGAAACACACATGCAGTCTTGGCTGTGGAAGCAATGTCTGACGTAGCTGGATCAGGGAGTGCGTAGCTTTTTAAGGGAGTCCTTGTCAACACAAGTGCAACAGAGTACCATCTCCTCTCTGTCCGTGACTGGAAGAAAGGAATGAGAAACCACTTTGAACCAGATGGGGATGTCTTTTAAATAGGGGTCTTGAGCTTAGTATTTTCTATAAAGTTCAGTTTACTCTTTGTGTCTCGCAGAAGGTACATTTGGTGCATCTTGTTGCACTTTGTCCTGTGACAGAGAAAATTAGCATGAGGAAATTAAAAGGAAAAAAAAAAAGACTGCAGGAAAGGCAGAAAGAAGGGAAAGAGAATCAATCTGGAATATTTCTTATCCTTAACCTCTGAGCTGTTGCCTTGAAGTCAGATACTCCTATACAACATTGACAACGGAAATAGTCTGATGTCTGTTAGCTAGGAAATTACTACACTTCAAATCTGACAACAAAGGAATTGCCATTAACAATGCTAGTAATTCTTACTTGTTCATAAACACTTTCAACTGCCTTTCATCTGGGTTGCTATATATTGTTGCAAGCATGAAGTTTTGAACATCTTGAAAATGTTTTTTTAAGATGCTCTTAGATACCCAAACCTGCCAATACTGAGAAGAGTGAATCAAACATGTAAGCAAAGGAGCAGAACATAGATCATCATATGTATAGCTAACTAACAACAGGCAAAATGACACAAAAGAAATGAAAGAACAGCGTATGCATCAGCAATGCTTGCCTCTTTTACTAGTCCTAAAATGAGTATTTGAAATGCCAAAGCTGAAGAGTGTCTATCAAGAAGCTAAAGGGTATATGGATGCCCAGTCCTTCTCTTTCACCTGCAGATCAGTATTTTCATAGGATTGCAGAACTGAGGGACAAATGGACAAATTAAGCCCCAGTTCAGGCTGTAGTGTAGTTTGACTTCAGCTATTCCTCTTTTGCAGACAGCTCAGGGTCATTCAGACCTGTTGGTGCACCTAAAGCCCTGACAAGCTTCACCCAGACCTTCTACCCAGGCATCTTCTTCCCAGTGCCCCTGGTGCTCCGCTTAGGCTCAGGCTCATGTCTCCTGTCTTTAGATGAGCTACCTCAGTGTGTGCCTGTGCTCAACCCTGTTCTTGCTGCCCCAATTTGCTCACTGGGCTTCTTGGGTTGACCTTGCTATGTCCGATGATCTCCAGACTCTCACTCTCACCACCTCTGTCCTGATTAAATACTGCAGGACATTGTCCTGCTCAGGGAGGTCACTGTTCTTGCCTGGCTTGGGGACTGTCTGCAGCCACAGCCTTGTGGAGCAGCCCAGCTTTTCTTGTCTCCTAACCTATTAGCTCAGGCTTCTGTGGAGGACCTGCAATGATTATACCACTAAACATCTTGTGGTGCAGTGGAGCTCAGGCAAGGATTAGAAGCAGTCTGGCCTGACCTTAAATGGGTCTTGAGGCTCTTGGAGTCTTGGGCAGAGAATATGGGTGGAGGGCTCAGGTGAGGCTGGTAAGGATAATTAAGGGAAATGCAGAAGAAATGAAGCCTGGGTAACTTACTGGTGCTGAAAATGAGAAAGGCAAAGAGGTTTTGTAACTATTAATGTGTTATCTCAAAGCGTGGGGAAATATCAAAGTTGTGGAGTAGTGTCCAGCAGTTGGCTAGTTTACCTGTGTGTTCAACTCTGTTGTTACTAAAGCATTTTTTTTCTTTTTCAGAAAAAGAGTGGGTAGGATCAAGAGCCTTTGTATGCTGCTTGACTGTAGTGCATTCAATCTATGCAGTGTCCGGAACTTTCCATTAGCCTGTCACTTTACCTTACTGAAAAAATAAGACAAAAATAAATGGTTTTCTGATCTCTAATACTATTTATCTCTATTGGTTTTGAGAAAAGAGACATATAAATGCAGAAGACTGAAATCCATCCTGACTTTGTACTTCCAGGTTCCTGAGCATGCAGAACTTGCCTGGATTCTTGGGTGCCTAACTAACATGCCGCGTCTGCTACGCTTGCCCCAGTGGAAGGTATGGACAGTTTCATAACTTCAGTGGAATTATATAGAAATTCAGTAGAACTGTTGTCCTTAAAATACTTGAAGTATCTGTGAAGTACCAGCTGTATCTTGGTTACCCTTGCTTTAGGTTTAAGTGCTATGACAGAAAAAGGAAAACCTGTCTTTCCAGGTCTGTTGCTATCAGTAAACATTTTCCTACTGGAAGCTACAGCATAATATTTTTTACAGAGACTTGCACGAACTGTAATAAATAGGAGGTTTGTTCAGTCTTGTTAAAGTGATTTTGCTAGATCCTTAGAGTTATTTCAGTGCTTTTTTAATAATGCAAAACAATGACAAGATAATGCAGTGGAAACCATGAGCCTTGCTGATGAAGGAGTTCCATAAACAGTTTTTCTTTTCCTACCATGAAGAGTGGTGGCTCTGTACTTCTTATGGGAGAGAGGGTGCAAAAGAAGCATATGTTGGAAGAGGAGTATAGAAATTATAAACATTAAAACCTGCTGAGTGATGAAGTTAATGCACCTTAAATGTTTGCCTTTACAAGTTTCAAATGTTCATCTTTTTAATCTTAGGACATCATCAGCAGGACTGCATCAATGGAGTTCTTGCATTTAATTTCCTTGTATTTTATTTTGGCATTTTGTAAGTAGAAAAGCCAAAAGGCAGGAGAGAGAAGTATCAAAAAAGGAAGGAAAAAAAAAAACTATATTAAGAGCAGTTTGGCTTGCAGAGTTCAGAGCAGTCTTAAATACCTCCAGATGTTTGCTTTCTTACTGTTTTTCTTCTTAATTAAATAAAAACAGTAAAACTTAAATACAGCAACCAGCGTTAATGCAGGGCATAGATTAAAGCCAACCTTTTCAAACCTGAGGTTCTAAAGTTAAGCTTTTAAATCCAGCTTTGACTGGATTGACTTTCCAAGCCCACAGATAGGTGTTACAGGTGCTAGGCTTTGCAAATTAGGTCCCCTGAACCTTAGGCACTTAGCTATGTAGGCAGAAGACAGAGAGCGAGAAAAACCTAAAGATATTTGAATAACAGTGATGAAATAATGAAGATTTTAAGGGCCTTAGTGTATTTAACTATTATTTGTTAAAAGCAAAAAGTAGATATGCCATTACTAGAACAGAATTAGAAACTGTAGCCTGACTACCTTGAATTAAATGATACATATCCTAAAGCAATGTGGATTTGAATTAATTTCTATATCCTAAAATGATATGGATATGAATTAATTAAAATCACAGCCTGTGATACCAGTAGCCAAAAGCATGATTCTACTCTGTTTTTCTTTTGCAAACAGATGAAGCATGCCAGCCAGAATAATGAAGGAACTGTTGGGTTGTTGACCTACCCTGTGCTTCAAGCAGCAGATATTTTGCTGTACAAGTAAGAGGCAGAATGTGAGCCCATGGGCAATGTCTGTTCAGCTGCATTGGAATGAATGTCTGTCAGGTCAACATGCTAACTTCTGAAGTGGGGGAGCTGGGCATGATTAGATCAGAAGACTGGAAATGGATGACAGCTTTTTACCTCTCAAGTAACTGGTTCAAATCTAGCCTGGTTTGAAAGCAAATGACAGGGCTGTAAAGAGAAAAAAATTACCACTTCAGAATAATTATTAAGGAATTATAACCCATTGATGCTTAATTATATATATTACACATTCACACACATACATATACTTTTTTTTAAGTAGTTATGCCTTATGCAGTGTACTGCAGGGATACTTAAACTGGCTGTATATAGCATACCCATATTAGTGTGTCATTCTATGTAGGCCTGTTGATACTGGTGAATAATTTACTGCATCTTGTGGTACCTGAGCTAGTTCAGTTTCCTTTGTAGTGTTCCATGTGGGTGGAAGTACACCCTGGTTAGGGATGGGTGACTCAGCATGCCAAAGTTGGTAGCCTAGCTGATAGAACTTGTAATGCATTATTTTATATTGCCTCAGTAAGTAAATGTTAGAGACAATGCACTATGTATTAATGATTTGTATGTTCCAAGCATATATACTTTCTGGAATTGTTCTGGAGTTGTGAATATTTGTTGGGGTAGAGAAGTCATACAGAGCTACAAAGACTTTAGGGACTTTAGGAGGACAGAGTAACCAAGATTAGCCAGTTATTAAACCAGAAAAATGTAGCTAGAGAAATCTGACCTGAAGTGATCATTAGTAGGGGAAAACAGTAATGTCAGAAGACCAGTAGATGGTATTTCTAAGTCACTTGATTTTTAATTAAAACTAGTGGGAAGCAAGCAAAAGTCAGAATTAATTTGAACATTAAAATCCTCTTCGAAGCAGTGAGTCCTATTTGATTGTCAAGCAGTATTTAAGAATGAAATTTGGACAACTTTATCAGAAATCACTTTGTTTTGGTTGAGCTCAACCACCTATGTTATCTCTAATAAGATGGTGTGATTCCTTAGTGAAGCCTGTGATTTGTTTGCTACAATGTATATTAGCAGCAGGCTGTCCAGACAGAGCACGAAATACAAAAGTGAAAGAGAAACAGTCTCTTTGAAGAAATTTGCATAATATCTTTAATAAAAAATGTTTTAATGTGAAAGCATAATATAGGGAACAAGAATCAGGAAGAAATGGAAACACAGGAAGAGCATGGCAGTGATGAAGAAGAGTTAAGAGCTGGAGGGTGGGCAAAATAGTACTGATTCAGATGAACCAAAATTAAAGAGACAGGAAAATGGACAGAAGGTAAGTATATGACAGAAAGGAATAAAAATATCCCTAGGACAGGAATATATATATATGTGTACATATATGTATGAAAGCAGTAAGGAAAAAGGCAAAGAATCATGCAAAAGCATTTATAAAGATAATATGTTTTCTGTTTAGTGGCCAACTTTGTGAATATGGAAACATTTTGGCATATGGAAACATTTCTTTTGACCTGCTTAAAGTATATGGATAATGGTAACTGATTTTCTTTCTGTTAGTTGTAGGCCACTGGGATTTCCTATTGGCTACTGTAACTGTTTTTAGGTTGCCTTGCTGATTGTTTGGTGGGGGATAAAGGTGGACAAAATTGATTCCTGGATGTCAGCCCAGTAATTCAGGATTGGAAGGAAGGAGTACCATGTTGGAACTGAAATTTTCTGGGAACTTAAAAGATGCATAGTGAACTTTCTTACACTGGAACATATTCAGGATTCAGAGCTGAACACCCCACAAGCCTTAGGAAAAAATCAGCTGGGGGAAGGGAGAGTAATCAGAAGCTGGCAAGACTTCAAGTCTGCCTCATCTCAAAGAAGCAGACATTTTTAGTGAGCGTGATTAACTGTGGGAAAGAATCACCAGGGGAAGTAATGGATTCTTTGCCTCCTGATGTCCTCTGATGCAGATTATGTTTTCCTCCAGACCTGCATTCAAGCTATTGAGTTCAATGCAGAGATCAATTGATCCTTTGAGCCTAACAGTTCTCATCTATGAATAATAACACTTGTGGCAATAGAGACACTGGCCCACATGATACTTATACAGTGGGGACCCATGAGGAAGAACTGCTCTCTTCTTTCCTTCCCTTGATAAATCCACAGTACTAACTTCTCACCCTGAGAAAACAAGGCAAGGTGCTTGTGCTTTATGCTTTGCAGATCTTTCTTTGTTTTCAGGCTGTAACACATGCTCTTTGATCTCTAGAGACAGCAGGAGATAATACAAAAACCTTTCTTTGAGCTGAATTTAATTATTTGCTCTATTGCTATCTTCACTGTATATGTTTTCACAAAAGGCTATTTTTGCCCTTGGAGATGTGCTTCTATTCAGCACAAAAAGCAGACTCATCCTGGGATACAGTCAGTTTGGGATCTTGTTCCCACATCACCTATATCTGGCTTGGACTGTGTGGCTCAGTCTGGCCCTCAGTCATGGCAGAAGCTGTGACCGTCTTGAGTAACATTTCAGCAGAACAAGAAAGCTTTGCTGAGTTTCCTGTATCTGTCTTTTATTAAAAGGTCGACACATGTTCCCGTTGGAGAAGATCAAGTCCTGCACCTGGAACTAGCCCAAGATATAGCACAACATTTCAACAAGAAATATGGAGAATTCTTTCCTGTGCCCAAAGCCATTTTAAGTGAGCTGGTCTTGGTTATTCTTTTTTCCTTCCCCCTTAACTGCACTTCAGGGTTGAAGATGGATTTAAATGCTGTAGAAGTAGTTTCAGGGACCAAGAAAAGGGAGCAAACTGATGCTAAGGGAGTGTAAAATTAAAAACTGACAACAAGACACTAGAAGCTGTGAAACTGAACTCCCAAGGTAGACATAAGGCATTACAAATCCCCAGTAGGGGAATGTATGTGACGTCTGGTATTCTAGTCCGGGGGGACAGATGCACTCTGCTGCTGCCTATCAGCCTTGCTCTTCAAGTATTGAACCTTTTAAGAGCAGGGTCTCTGCTCCATGTTGCTAGTTCAGCAGACATGTAAGCTACAAGACAAGACCTCTAGCAAGCAGGATTCTTCAAGGTCTGAGTGGTAGATGTTTACATTAAGCATACTAAACAGCTTGGAGGTACTAAAAATCTTTGAAGTATTTAATATATACTTGCATATTTCAGTAAGGGTCTCTTACAGAGCTTAGACTTCTGGGTTTTGATCTTAGACTCAGAGAGACTTACAAGGAAAATCTTCTCAGCCATTAGGTCATAGGCCGGGGGGTGAGGAGGAGTCAGATAGCGCAAATGGCATGTTTGTTAAGAAACGTGAAGAACTGGGCAAGAACGAAGCATTGCATCTTTGTTGTAAGTAATGTAGAGGAATGCACAGCAAAGACCTTCGCCCCGAAAGGGCAAGGAGCTCTCACCTTAGAAAAGACAGGCAGTAATAAACTTTTCTCACTTTTCAAGCCTCAGTGACAAAAATGGTGTTAGACTCAGAGTGGAGCTCAGAGGATACTCGGTATTGCAAGCTCTGCAGTTTCTAATAAGCAATTCAATGCTAAGCACTGTAGTGAGGAGCTGAGTGTAGCCTATGGTGCAGGTGAGGCTGTTTCCCAGGAAATAAAAAGCTCAATTTGAAGAAAAATACTAAGAAAAAGAACTTTTCACTTTCCCTGTGGAAAGGATGCCTGCATAGGTTCACAAGTATATGCAAAGCAATGAAAATCTCCTCGATGAGTGAAGTTAGGGACCAATTCAGACTCACTAGCTGCAGGCAGTTAGATTACATGGACTTCTTCACATTTACAGAAAAGAGACAGCCTCTTCAAAAAGGTGATTCAGAACAGAACACTTCCTGGGGCAGTCTGAATTGGACCCTGGAAGAGCAATTACTCTTTCACTGAGTACATAAGGCTGTCTATGAGGAGTGAGTAATTTAGTTGGCTATATTAGGTGTCTAAAAAACAACTGGTGTGAGTACTTTCTAGATGAGTGATACTTCATGTACTCCGTGAATTGTTTCTTTGTAAAAGACTGAAACAGTTTGGTTTGACGCTCATAAAGTACTTTGTAGTATTCTCTTAATGCTGCTATTTCATGTACACACAGAAATCTCAATAGATTGTACAATATCCACACCTTTCTAAGCTGAACAGGGTTTTCCTTTTTACAAAGCTGATTAGTGTTTAGTTAGGAAACTTTTAATAACTGTCTTTGTTGATATTTAGGAGAATTACCAAAAGATATTGAGTGAAAGACTTTCCTTAAGTAAAGAGATTAACTGTTCTGGGATTCTGTTTTACCACTGGATTTAACCTGTTTCTCCACTGTGAGAGAGCCATTCAATAATGTGCAGTCCATGCTGTCTAGGTAGCTTGTCCCCAGTGCCAGAAATACAGGGGAGGAGAGAGTTTTTGAGGAAAATCACTATGTAGCCGCAGAAAATATTAGGAACTGTCCCAGCAGAAGTTTCTGCTTACCAGGAGGGGAGAAATGCATTTAGGTTTACATTTAGTTTATGGGAGGAGAAAGGTAGCTTAGGAGGACAGAGAGGGCATATGGACTAAATGGGAGTATATGTGATTGTGCTCACAACTCATTTTTAAGCAACAAGGGCTTAAAAAAGCCCATGGGGTGCTGGTCGGGCATTGGAACAGGCTACCCAGGGCAGTGCTGGAGTCATCGTCCCTGGAAGTCTTCACAAACTGTGTAGACGAGACCCTCAGTGACATGGATTAGTAGTGGCCTTGGCAGTGCTGGGGAATGGGTGGACTTGATGATCTTAAAGGTCTTTTCCGACACAGTTGATTCTGTGATTGTGCTGCTGCAAAGTGTTCTTCTAGCAATTGTCATAGGAAAACATTGTCTCGGTGTGTTCAGAATTGTTCATAATTATTCCCTTTTCTTTTTTCTTAAGGTACAACAAAGAAAATAAAATCCCTCAGAGACCCAGCAGTGAAGATGTCCAAGTCAGACCCACAGAAGTTGGCCACTGTGAACATAGCAGACAGCCCTGACGACATAGTGCTGAAATTCCGCAAAGCCGTGACTGACTTCACCTCGGAGGTGACCTACGATCCAGCCGCTCGCCCTGGTGTCTCCAACCTGGTGTCCATCCATGCTGCAGTGACGGGGCTTAGCATTGAAGAGGTACTGCACCAATCCGTTGGTCTGGACACTGCTCACTACAAAATGGTGGTAGCAGAGTCAGTGATTCAGAAATTTGCACCTATCAGGAATGAAATCAAGAAACTCCAGGAAGACAAATCCCATCTGATGAAGGTTTTAGAGGATGGAGCAGTGAAAGCCAAAGAACTGGCTGCCCCTATCTATCAAGAAATAAGAAGACTGGTGGGATTTCAGTAGACTCTGATGAGTAATCACAAGGACTTTTGTTTCCTGGGACAAACATTTTGATATTTGTATCTTCTTAATCATTTTGGTTTGAAACAAAAGCTTTTTTTCCCTGGAAAATCCAAGTAGAACATTGAAGGTGTTTGCATTAAAAAATGTGCACAAAACCATGTTTCCAGTGGGACCAGCATTAAGCTTGTCTGGATAGTCAAAGGGGGAGGGCAGAAGGAATCACAATTCATGGAGAAATCATGCAAAACCAGAATATAAGGTTGCCCAAATGGGGGTCTGGTTTTTCCATTGGCCACTGCAAGAAGCTGAAGTACAGGTGAGGAGATCAGAATCTAGCAGAAAGATCTGTCATCTTCTGAAAAAACATCCTTACCTGTGCATGTGAGCTCATCACAAACACACAAGTCTTCCTGTTGGTAGTTACTCAGCTTTGATATGGCAGTCGAATGTGTTCTTGGATAACCAGAATAAAAGCCCAGGTGATAAAGAGAGAACTTACTGCTTCTCCCTGTTTTGTCTTCAAACTCAGTGTGATTTTGTATCTGCATCTAGATGGTGTGAAATGTGTTACACAGATTTCCATACTCTAAACCTCACTGTAACTACTGTGCTAGATGGTCCCTTTGATAGTTACTCCAACGAATGCAGAGAGTGGTCTTGAATTTCGCTTCAGCCACCTGTGCCATCCTGCTGATCAGGTCTAAGGTACTTCACTGAGAAAGGACATGTGCTTCAGCTGCTGCTATTTCACCTGATGTTCAGTTTAGCAGGGAGCTCCAGGATTTGCAGTTCAGCATCCTTTAGAAAAGGTACAGGGGGAAAGGATGTAATTCTGTGTGAAAGAAATCTTTGATTGAGAAGGCAGAGAACTTTCTGTAAAATGTATAAAATTACTTGTTCAGAAAATTGTGCTGTCAGAGCCAGAATGGGACTAAATATGTCTTTATGAACTCTCACTACTGAGCCTCAAAAAAACTCAGTGATAGGAGAATGGTGTTATGCTGCGCTGATCTTAAGCCTCACAAGAGGTAAGACCAGGACCCACAGACCATGGCATTTGTTGGGGAATGTGTGGCAAAGGGAAATTGTCAAAAGGAGACAGCTTCTTCCAAAGAGGGGGTAGTAGTACATGTTAAAAGGTAACTAACATCCTACTGGTCCTGTGCCAGCATATTTAAGTGTATCATTGCTCTTAATAGTGCTGTGTTTGAAATTGCTGTACTGTAATGTAAATTGAGTTAATCCTGTACTTTGGCATCTCATAACCATGATATGCCTATGACATTTGTCATGAAGGATTTTAGTCTTATACGACTCAGTTAGTAAAACTGGGGGTGGGAGGATGCATCTGTGTAATGCAGTTGGTTGTTTAAAAAACACACAAGCTATGTAGTTTTAAAATTTAGTCACTTATCATAGTGAGGTGATTCAGACAGAATTGCTTAATATAGCAAAACAAGAAGTTGTGGACTGAATGGCTGCAGATCTGTACTGAGACCCTGTATTTATTTGTTAGTTCTCTCTGAAGGAGAGAACTGCCGTGCAAGAACTTGATGATGACACAGTTTCTAAAGTTAAAGACTAGAGGAGCAGAATGGATGGAGGCAGAATGGATGGAGACAGAATGTTGGCAAACCAAACTCGGTATAGGCAAGCTCAAAGTAATGTTCTTTAGAAAGAATAAGTATATTCAGAAACAGACCCTGGTTTCGTATTAATTGCAGCAGATTAGGAAAGGACACAGTTGTAACTGTGCGTATTTAGGTAGTTTTACAACACTTTTGTCAGTGTTTTAACAGCTGTAATAGTCTGCATGGAAATTACAACAAAAACTTCGGCACATGGTTACTGCTGGATACTGACTTGGCATAAAGGGTTTGCTGTGGCACTCTTTCTTTAGCATGGGTTGATTTCTGCAAAGGTCCCACAATAGGTTCTTTAAGAGAAGCTAACACAGTGCTCATGGAGATACACTAATGTTAAAGATTTGCAGTATCCAATTTCTGCCTGTTCCTCTTCGTTAGCGAAAAAGACAGGAGCATGTATCAAAAGACAGATCGTAGTTTCAAGGTGTCTTTACACTTCTGATAATCCCACCTAACACATAGGGTTGATGTTCAACACCTTCTTTGCAGTAAAAATGAAATAGGAGTATTTGTGTGTCTTCAATACAATGTATTTATTTTATAAAGGGGAGAAGGGGAAGATGGACATCAACAGACATTTCTGGCTCATTACCCAAACTGTTCTGAGCAGACTTTCCAAAACTGTCAGATTTTTGCAGGAATGATTCCTGCAAAGTAGGTGAAGCAGGAAGAAAAACTACAAAGAAGCGCATTCTTTAAGGTAGGGGTTTAATATGTTACATATTGAGCAGTGTTTCAGTCAAATTTACTAATTTATCTCTTTTAAATTCAATAATGCATTAGGGGTTTCCCTTTCCCCTGTCAGTCAAACAACTCTTAACTTGCCTCACCTACTGCCTTCAAGTAAGGAAACATTC
Organism: Psittacus erithacus; assembly: GCA_009867235.2. NCBI lineage: Eukaryota > Metazoa > Chordata > Aves > Psittaciformes > Psittacidae > Psittacus > Psittacus erithacus. Next base: position 19,945 of record WYDI02000890.1, read on the forward strand.
CTGGTTTTCCTTCCTCTGGACAGTTAAACTTGTGAAAAATTAATATATTCACCTACTGACTATTAACAGCTATTTATTTTAGTAGCTCTTGCAGAGGAATTCTCAAAATGAAAGCTGCATCTGCCCAGTGAAATACTCCTACTAACAACCATGATCATTAGAGAGCAGTTGTTGGGAAGGCTTGATGCTGTGTATCTCAGAATGATTTGTTTCACGCTAATTCTAGTCCAGTATGCCAGTGATCCTCTGTTTACATTAGAAGTGAGGTAGGTGCACTTCTGAAATGCCTGTTCATGTTCCATTGCTGAATGGTGCAACGTGAGGCCTGCTGAAATGCAGTTAGTGGGGACAGTGGGGAGTTTCTGCAGAAGCACACTCTTGCTCCTAACTGCAGTGCTAGTGCGGACATGCCCTGTGGCACTGTGGAAGTCATTGTAAAGTGTTCTTGAAGGACTGGGTGGGAAAGAGATCCAATCACATCTTTCTGAGTTGAAGTAACAAGAGTTGGAAGCTGGGAAGATAGCCTTACCCCTTGATGTGTCTCTCTCTGTCTCAGCCTCCTTTTCTTCAGTGATACTTTTCCTGGAATATCTGCAGTAATTTGTGTCTTAGTCATGAAATCTCTTTTTCCCGTTCCTGTATGCTTCGTGCATTTGCAGTACATATGTAGTCATTGGGATCTGCAGTATCAGATCTAGCATCTCCAGGTAACTGAAGAGATTCGCTTACCTCTAAAGATAAACATCAGCTCCACAGTAGATAACTTTCTAAAGATCTCACTAGAACATTTATACACTTGAGACATTTATTTTATTGGCTCATGGTTTGTAGGAAGTCATCACTTACTGGAAAACAGTGATAGTGAGTCTCAGTTCTGTGCTCCCACAAAGCACAGAATTTACTGGGGATTTTACATGCAGGAACAGTGTTTACTTCAGCAGAGATGATAACTGGCATTATAAATTAACTCTGGCACTGCTCCAGCATACATCCCTACCTCAAGTAACTGGAGTGTATGTTGTACATTATAATGGGATTTGTAACTTTTAAAGGTGTGGTTTAAGTATCCTTAGTTTTCAAACACCATGATCTGGGCTCTTAGAGTCTCCAGAAGGCCTTGTACATACTTCTGATTCTGTGTGTGTTTATCTACAAAGAGTTTAAGCAAAACTCCTTGGCAGGATTATGGTTACCTCCATTCAGGGTTAAGGGAATTCATATGGGTGAGCAGAAAATTTAAGGAAGGACAGTGAAATGGAACCCTTGGGGACTGTCCAAAATGGGACTATAGGTTATCAGAGCAAATATTTTCTTATCCTTGATGGGGGTCCTCATGATCCTGACAACAGTACAATAGTAAATATTGCTGGCAAAAGCCTTTATGTCGGTTCTGTAGGAGCTCTGTATCTCATTTGTTGATGATAACCATATCCTAGGTTGCATCAAAAGAAGCATGACAAGCAGGTCAGAGGAGGTTATCCTGCCCCTGTGCTCTCATGAGACACCCCCCCCCCCCCTTGCAGCACTGTGTGCAGTTCTGGTGTCCTCAACATAAGAAGAACATGGAGCTGTTAGAGCAAGTCTGGGAGGCCATAAGGATGATCAGGAGCTGGAGCACCTCCCGTATGGAGGCAAGGTGAGAAAGTTGGGGCTGTTGATCCTGGTGAAGAGAAGCTGCATAGAGATGTCAGAGCTCCTTCCAATAACTGAAGAGGGCCTACAAGGATGCTGGGGAGGGACTCTTCATCAGGGACTGTAGTGTTAGGACAAGGAGTGAGGGTTCAGACTTTAAGCAGGGGAAGTTCAGGTTAGATATAAGAAAGAAGTTCTTGACTGTGAGGGTGCTGAGGTGCTGGCACAGGGTGCCCAGAGAAGTGGTAAATGCTCCACCCCTGAGAATGTTCAAGGCCAGGTTGGATAGAGCCTTGGATGACATGGTTTAGTGTGAGATGTCCCTACCCATGGCAGGGGGTTGGAACTGGATGATCTCAAGGTCTTTTCCAATCCAAACCATTCTATGATTCTATGACTGTACTAAAGCAGGAGTCTTAACTTTTCTGGTCTCACAGTTTGCTAGGTGTTTGTATCAGCAGAAATCTGTTTAAAAACCATTAGCCAAAGCCAAATCTAATCCTCAGATCCAAAGCTTTTGGATGTGTTCCCAAAATGGGCATTTCCCAAGCCAGCTTATTTTGATTCACTACACCACCAATTTCAGTAGTTGCTGTAAAAACAGTGAGCATCAGTAAGAGACAGAGATCCATTCTGAATGACTCATTTGTATTTTTCATTACTGCTCTAATGCATGTTCTATTTCATATGGCTCAAGGATCATGACAAAGCTCAAAGAGGGTCTGTGTGTGGTTCTGGTAATAGCAACAATATGGACCCACATGGGTTTGAGTCTTGACTCTAATGAGCATGTTCTTTCAGTAGTCCAGGTAGGTGAGATTTATGTTCAAAACAACAGATGGGCCTTTCACCTTTACTAATATATCTGCATTTGAGTTCACTCAAATGAGATGCAGCCTACCTTAAAGCTCATTCAGTTTCAACACCCTATCACAGGCAGGGACGCCTTCCACTAGAACAGGTTGCTCCAAGCCTTATCCAATCTGGCCTTGAACACTGCCAGGGATGGGGCAGCCACAGCTTCTCTGGGCACCCTGTGCTAGCGCCTCAGCACTCTCACAGGGAGGAACTTCTGCCTGAGATCTTATCTCAATCTCCCTTCTGTCAGGTTAAAGCCATTCCCCCTTGTCCTGTCCCTACAGGCTCCTGTAAAAAGTCCCTCAGCAGCTCTCCTGTAGACACCCTTAAGGTTCTGAAAGGCCTCAATAAGGTCTCTCCAGAGCCTTCTCTTCTGCAGGCTGAAAAAGCCCAGCTCTCTCAGCCTGACTCCAGAGCAGAGCTGCTCCAGACTTCTCCTATGAAGTATCTTCATGGCTTCCTCTGGAGTTGCTCCAACAGGTCCACATCCTTCATCTACTGGGGGCCCCAGAGCTGGATGCAGTACTCCAGTAGTCCATACCTTGTATGCTGAATTTTGTAAGACTGACTTTTTATTGTGACTGGAAACAGTTGTTCAAATGTACTTCAAGGCTCTTCATGGTGTTTGCTGAATGAGTAACAAATATCTCACTAAGTGCCTCTTGAGTGTTCAGGCCAAGAAAGATCTTTCTGAGTGGGTTGGATCTTGCTCTGCCCATGCTTATTCCTTCACTGCCTGCCTGGCAGATGTTCCTACAGCAAGAATGGGGGGACAGGGAGGGGACAGGGGGAAGAAGGAATTTTCTCTTAAGTTTTTGGGCCAAATGTAAATGATGAGTGACAGTATGGAATCCATTCATTTTAGGCAACCTTCATCAACTTTCTGTTACTGACATAAGTGTTTGCAAACTCCCAAATTGAAGTTGTGTGCATATTTGGGGGGGGGAGGGAGGGGCGGGGAGGAGAAGGTGGGTATTTACCTTATAGTAGCTGTGGTTCTTCAAGACTTGTTATCCATATGTGCTGTGTGTCCTGCCTTCCATCTGTTCTGATCAGGAAGTTACTCCTGAGATTCTTGCTCTTAAATATAGGTTATACATTTTTCTTGCAACAGGAAGGAAGGTATGCAAAAGTTAATGCTGAGCTTCAATGGCTTTGTCTCTTCAAAGAATCCAGTTGTACATTCCTGGGGCATATGTGGAATCCATGTGAACAAGGCATCTCAAAGGGCCATGGTTTAACTCTAGTTTTGATGCACAGAAAGCTCCTCCCCATCATACCAAGAACACTTCTCAAGAAGCACAGGAGTTACTGCCTATGTGTGCACTGGATGTGAACAACTAAACCCATTTCTCTCTCAGAGCTGGTGCATTCCTGCCTGTTGGCATGCAAGGCAGAAGGGCTCTGGGGAAACGGTTGGGAAAGGATTACTGCTGCTGTTGAGACAACTGATCCAAGCTGCTGCACTCCTGGCTTGTGTTCAGCAACATGAACCCTGCTAGAAGGAAACTGTGAAGTGGATGAATTTACTGTATGGGCTGCGTGAAGGCTGCAGGTTACATAGCATTGGTGTTGGGAAAGCATCATTTTGGTGTTTAATAACGGTTGCAGAAGTGGCTCAGGGATGTGCTGGGATTCTGAAGATCTTGAATGCAGGTGTGTTGCTGACTTCTGTGTGGGAGCCAGTTGTTCTGGCTCCACTAAAGGTGATATATGCTTTTGCAGGGGCTTATTTCTATGGGGCTTAATTCCTACAAAGAAACAGTATTGTTAACCTGGACTTCAGGGTTAAAATAATAGTTTATAGAGTAACAGCACAATTGAGGTGGCAAGCATCACCATTGGTTTAATCCATTTTGCTTACCAGCATCACATGCTGGCAGGAAGAGAAACTGCTTTTTTCCTTCTTTAAACCGGCAAGTCCTGACTCAAAGGGCTTCACTCTATCCTCTGCTTGCCTTTGGGGGAGATGGATTAGCTGAAGTGTGAATATCATCTTTGTGGTTTATGAGGACGTTGCAGTAGATGATGAGTGGCTTGTCAAGAGAGATCGCTGAGTGTCCTGGGAAGGTTTAATGGATGCTGGAAGGTTGGGAGGGGTGGAAAGGGTTTTAGTTCTCTTTAGTTAAAAAGAAAAAAATACAGTGTAATGTATCTGCAGCTGAGAATGAAAATAAATAGAGAGGATTTCCTTTTTCCTAGAATGTTTTGCTACAGCTTCATAGAAAACAACAGAATATGCATCAGCAAGGCCTTTTTGGTCCATTTTTAATCTGGTTTGAGTCTTTAGTGTCTGCTCCTTTGGTATTGTTTCTGCAGGAAGAGTTTTGCTTATTGGTTAATCAAAGGAAATCTAAAAACATTTTTACCTTCTATTTCTTTGATGCCTTTTAGCACTCTGCTATGCCTCAGTTTCCTTTGCTATGAAATGAGACATAGGAGACTACATTACACATGTATTGGGAGGCTAAACTAATATTTGCTATGCATTTTGAGCCTTCAAGTTGAAGACACCCTCACTTAGTGCTGCGTTATGGTATTTCTTCCTGAGATGTTCTATTAGTGGTGCTTGCGACATAAATAAACAGAGTGAAACGTGCTTGAGGGCAGATGGTTCAATCCAGACTAATAAATAATGGATCCAGTGAAAGCATCAAAGCTGTCTGCTCCGCAGAAACCTGTAGGCTATTGCTTAATAACTCAGTACTTTTTGTTCTGCTGAAAAAAAAATGCCTGAAAGCGTCCCAAAACAAACTTCTGCTGTGGTCCTACTGCAGCTCCTGAATCTTTGCCTCCTCCCTGCGACTTAAAGGTAATGGTCTAATGTCAAAAGAAGGCTAATGCCACTACAGTGAGGGGGGAAATACCAAGTTTCCTGGATAGCAAGCTGTTTGGTTTGGTGGGGTTTTATAAGGACCTGGTTCCCCTCCTCTTCTGGCCCTCCCTCCGCCGGCGGGTGTCTCTAGGTTGGGATGCCACTCTCCCCCCTCACCACGCCGCACACAGCAGCCAGCGGAGCACGCAGGTTTGACGAGAAGCTCAAAGGAGCTCAGAAGCGGCGGCGAACGCGGCTCATGCTCCCCAGAGGGGAAAGCGCTTGTCCGCGGCGGGGAGAGCCGCGGCCCGGAGGGCGGGGAGCGCAGTGTGCGGCGGTGGGCGCCAGGGGGCAGCCGCGGGACCTGGGTGACGGGGGGCTCTTCTCTGTGTGTACCGCTGCTCGGGAGGGCTCCGAGAGCCCCGGGCACACGGGGAACCCCCGCGGGAAGGGAGTCCTGCTCGGCCTCGCTTTGCGGGGTGCATACAGGGGGTCTCCCGCCAGCTCTGCGCTGGGATGTGCTCCCGTGGCCACCAGGCACTCGCCGAGCTCTCTCAAACGCCCTTGACGCTTCGGCTGTCCGAGCCCCGCGTCCTCTCCGTCCCTCCCTTCTGTCCCTGTGACGATGCTTGCTCACTGCATGGAGCAGAGCCCCAGCACTCAAAGCCATCCCGAGAGCTCGGCATCCTGAAGGGCTCTTTCCTCTCCCTTCCGTAAACTTCAGAGCAGAAAACGGAGCAGACCCTGCCCCACCTTCAGGATACTGGAGCTCTGCGGGGTAGACGAGGGAGATTCTTGGCCTTTCCCTCTCTCAACGATTATGCCCCCAGCGCTTTCCGTAAAGTGAGCCCGAGGCAGGGGGTGATTTCAGTGTTTTGAAAGCATACGGGAGGGCAGCGATGAGATCCGTTTATCGCGAGTAATTTGCTAAGCCCTCCCCGCTTCCCTAAACACGAAAAATGCGAGGCCAGCCAAAGACTGGCTCCGAGCCGTCGCCTCTCTAACGTGAGGAAAGAGGGAGAAGCGTGCTACACTTTGTTTTCGAGTTCGGGCAGGGCTAAATACACCTGATCCTGCTAAATGCAGCGAAGACAGGATGAATTCATCATCAGATAAAGACGCCCGTTTTCTGTAGTTGCAGAACGAGCTCCGGCTTTATTCTTTTCCTGCTTCTTCTTGCTGGGGCATAGCTAAATATCCCTTCGAAACGAAAGCAGAGACTCGGCGTTTGGGAAGGCATATCCGATCCTGGCCGTGTGTCCCAACCCTAAGCCCCTTTCAAAAGTGCAAGAGGCACGTGTGACCCTGCACCTACTTCCTCGCCTCCACCGGGTCGGAGCGTTGCAAGTCTCCGAGCCCAGCAGAAGCGAAGGGGAAGAAGGGTTCGTGCGGGGCCGTTCGCCTCAGCCTTCTTCTCGGGCTCCGCTCTCGGGTGCGCAGAACTAAGCGCTCCTGAATCCCCATCCAGGGGCTTTCAGGGGAGGCTTAGTGTAAGGCAGTGATTGCCCTCGCCCGATTTCGGCTAAAGCGAGCGTGTTGTGCTGAGGCAGGGAATAAATCTCGGAGCTGTCGAGGGCTCCATCATGTCACATTCCCCGCAGTTTTGCGCTCTTTCGGATGAGCGAGAGGTTAAACTCCAGGTTCACATGAAAATAGCCCGGAGACGCCTTGCGGGGGTCAGGAAAGGACTGCAGTGCTCTTTCTTCTCAAGCGTCTCAGTGGGGAAAATTGCAGCAACTTCCCTACGACGAAAACCAATTTAGGAGAGAAAAGAAAATAGAAAACAATTAGTGAGCTGATATGATTCGAGAAAGAAAGCCTTGAGCGGCCGGCACCGTTCCATGCGGGGTGCAGCCTTGGCTAAACCCCGCTGATCGTTTCTACTCTTCTCTCGGCAAAGCCTGGCGGGTACCTGCGATCTCCCCTTGCTTTCGGCGGAGGCTACGGGTGATGAAGCCGCAGCGCATCACATCACTCGGAGCAGCCGTTCTCTCCCGTCTTGTCCCCCCTCCAGCCGGTGCTCACCTCTAGCGGGAGATTCCCACTCCCGGCTTCTCCCGGGATTTGGGGGATCAGCCCCGCCGCGTGCCTTTTCTGCCTCTTTTATTTCAGGCGACTGGGGCGCCTACACCAGCTATTCGCGCTGTGCCTCGCTAACCTTCAGCGAGCCTGGCTGTGTCCGAAATGTTTTAAACAGCATTTGACTCTCAAATACAGATATAACCTTCTCGGGCTTTCTTTTTAATGACTTCCATTGAATCGATGCTGCAAAGCTCTTTATCTTACAGTGCAATACTGAATGTGGCGTTGTACACATATGGTTTAGTTTTTTCCTCCCCTAATTCTTGTGAGCTGGGCAGATTTGAGCCAGGAAAGGCATATTTATACATATTTGTCTCCTTTCCCATTCTAAGGCGCTGCAGTGGTATAGGATGGTTTGGGCAGAGAGGTTAAACTAAGGCTGGGCCGGACGCACTTAAAAGCGAATTCTGAGGAAGTGGCTCTAATCTTAAGACAGAACTAAAAATGCCCTGGCAAATGGTTATTGCTGTTGCTGAAAATATGCTGAGGAGCGAATTTCCATGGCAAATAGATCGAGAATGGGAAAAAAGTAAAAGAGACAGAAGGAAGGTCCGTGTGAAGCCGAGTACAGAAGAGGGTTTGTGCGAAGCCGGGGGCGCTGCGGGGGACGGGTGCAGGCAGGGCCGGTAACGCGGCGGGGTGAAGGCAAGGGCAAGCGGGGGAAAAGTGCCGGGCGCCCGGCCACTCTCAGGTAGGGCCATACCGGAGCTGTCAGTCCGGTCCCCACTGCCTTTCCTGAGAGAACCGAGGGCTTCTTGCAGGGGCAGCCCCGCAACAGACACAAAATCACGCCAGGAAGGCAGGGGGACCGCAAGGGCTCCCGAAACTCATCCTAGCTAGGAGGCTGCACCCAGGGGCTCGCCTGGTTCTCAGCCGCGTGTGTCCCTGTGTGAGTGTGTGTGGAGGAACGTCCTGTCTGTGTATGTGTATGTGTATGCTGCCGTGTCCGTGCCTGGTTTCTGTTTGAAGGCATCTACAAGTGTTGTCTCTGGTGTCCACACGACCCGCTGGCAAGGCAGACGGGTGAGTATGAGTGATGTAGCCCCTGGTTGTGACCCCCCTTTGTGCTGTGCCTGAGCTGCCAGGCCATCTTGTCTGGAGTGTGATATTTGTGTTCAGCTGCTCAAGGAAAAGTTTACTCCGCGTTCTCCTTCTGCCTCTGAGTTTGATACAGAAGTGTCAGTGCAGTTTTATTTCGTGCCTGCAAAAGTGGTATGTGCTTCCATCCGAATCAATAAATCCGAATGAACTCCACTCTCTGAACTGGGCCACCCCCTTCTAGGCTGAACTCAGGCTCCTTTTCTAATGTGCAAAATCTGTCCGTCTCCTTCTCGCCTGTCTGTCCATTTGTCTATCTACCTTTGGGATAGGCTTTCTAGGAAAGGCATCCTAGGTCAAACCAGTGACTACTCAAGTATATGTCCAATCCTGTACGACTTTGTTTTATCCCCAAGCCGTCACGAATTCGTTCTTATTTGTGTAATGAGACAAAGAAAGACCCGTCTCCTTCCTGAACAGCTAAAGCCCCCAACCCAAAACCCAGTCACAGCAGTCAACATTCAGAAGGCATCTTTGAAAGAAATGTATTTATATTTATACACAAGAACACAGCCCAGTAAAAAGCTGCTGAGCAGCGCCAGCGTGTAAATGAGGTGTCAACCTCTCTATTGTGTGAGAAAGAAATAACATTCGCCTTCTGGTAGGCGCATTTGAAACAGGTTACGGCTTTATCGTTGGTTTGTTGTTGTGGGGTTTTTTTTTCTTCAGAAATAAGCAGGAGATGATTTCTGAAACAGCCGTGTGTGCCCCCCCCCACCCGCCCCCTTAACCTTGTCACTTTATTCTGGCATAGGGGTTCCAGACATCTCCAGAACCCAGAATCGAGCAAGGGGGGGAACGGGAGATTTTCCCCCCCCCCCCACAGAGCT
>WYDI02000892.1:0-10868 GCA_009867235.2 Psittacus erithacus
TATCTCAACCCGTGGGAGTTGCATTCTTTCGATTCTCCTCCCCATCCCTCCGAGAGTGGGGAGGGGGTTGGGGGGTGGGGAAGGACAGGTTGTGGTGGGGGAAAACAAGCAGGCTACATGCTTTCCTAATTTACGACTAAGCTTAAACCACGACCGTAGATGACCTGGAAAGAAATCACCTTAGCAGTGATGTTGAAAGGGAAGATATTTGCTAAAGGAAGCTCCTTTTTTGATGGTTTTTCAAGGTTGAAGCTTGAGACAACCATGCATTTAATATTTGCATCAATGACATGCAGAGGATAGGGAAGGGGGTAGAAAAAGTGAAAGTCTGCAGATTGCACAATGTCTACAGGAAGCAGCCACAATAGAACATAAAAAGGCTTAGATTACCTTGAAGACTGGAGCCAAAAGGATAAACAGAATTAAAATCTACAATAAAAAGCACAAAATAATGTTTCTAGCTACCAATATTTCTACAATAAATTGGGATCCAATCAACCAAAACCAACATCTGTGATCTGTTACAGAATTACCTCCAAAATTTATTATGTTGCTGTGAAGAATGTAAAAGTGATCTTAGAATTATTTGGGTAGCATATTCATTTATGAAAACTACTAACATCCAATCACAAGGAGCTGGTGAGACCCATCTGAAATATTCTGAATAATGACCATGGACACATACTTGCATTAATACATAATAGCTTCACTAGAAATATAGTGAAAGTAATGAAGATCATATGAATGGAAAGATACCATCTGAAAGGACACTAATACAGTAAGGTCTATGTGATACAAGGACAAACAGGTGGCTGGCTATCAATTTGTTCAGTACAGTAGAAAAAAAGTTAAAATCTCAGACCAGTGAGTTTTAGAATTCTCTGTTTGCAACAGCAGTAGTCAGAGCTAGAAGACCTAGGAGAATCCTTCCTGCGCTGGGTCCTATGGAATAGTTTTAGAGTGGCTACCCTTTACAGTATAACTTAACTAGCTCAAATTTCCTCCAGTAGAGATTTTATTTTTAGATAGCTAGCTTCCTTGAACTATTGCAATAGTAAATTCACTGAAAACATTCATAAGACTGTGAAAGCTAATATTTCTATGCAAGTATAGATATGTAGCAGATATTGTTATGTCTGCTACAACCGGGCAGTCTTATAGAAGCTTCCTTTTGATAATAAAATTATGTTTCGAATTGAAGTTATTTTTTCCAATAGTGAGGCTAGTGTAGGCACCACTCAGTACTGCTGTGGTGAGGTTTGGACTGAGGGAATGTCCTTTCTTCTTTCCTATTTTGGCTATTAAATGATAAGGTATTCTGTAAGAGGTCTTCCTGTCAGAGGAGGTGTTAGAAACTGACTGCTGAGGCTGTATTACAGGAATAAACGATGAAGCTAAGAAGTAGCTTTGCCATCTTTCTTTATACAGGTCAGCACAGTGCTATAGAGATTAAATAGAATTTCACAGAAAAGCCAAAAAATCATTTAATTGAGCCTGGGCCTTGCAGCACAATATTCCTCTCTTAAAATAGAAAATTTCTTAAAGTAGAATGTTATAAAAGAACTTAAATGTGGCATTTAATACTGACCTCAGTTAAATAAAAAAAAAGTGTACTCTCTTTAGTTCTATTTCATCTTCATAGTGCAGATCTGTGCCTCAGAAATCCTTCCCATCTTTTCCTTTCCACTTTTAAATGAGTTAACTTTTTTCCCCCTGATTAATACATAAAAATGGATACTTAATTCTAATATTTATGGCATTAAAAAAAAAGAACAACAAATGAATAATTTTAAAAAGTAAGACTAAAGATCCAAATAATAAACTTTAAATCTTTATTTTAAAATTAAGCATTAAAGTTTCTCTTTAAAATGTATTTAGTTTTATGAATTTTTGCTTTTTCAGTTTGTACCTATAATCAATTAAAATCACTGGGAACTTCAAGGAGAGTATAGTCCTAAAAACAAAATTATGCCTTCAATTACCTCTATGTAATAATGTTTGAATTCGTCCCTGAATGTCAACATTATCTCTAAAGATCTCATTTAACACTTTGTCAGAGCTGGAATCAGCCTACCAATTAAATTTACTTTTAAATCCAAGAATTTAAAGGATTTAAAAGTTGCTTAGTAGCATTTATGCATTACAGGCAAAAATTAAACCCTTTTTCATGAAAACAGAAAGTGTGGAATATGGAAGACGACGAATGACTTGAAGTGAATCTAAAAGTCAGAAAAGACTTTAACTATAGGATGGAATTGTACTGGGTAATGGAGCCTGAACATTGCAGCTACTAATTATAGTTCAAATTATGTCCATGGGGGTCTCTGTCTACAAAGCTAAAGGAGCATTTCTCCAACTCTTTCACTGCTAGAGCAAGGTAATGTAACACATGGGCCCCAGGGATGCTGCTGCAAGTAAAAGAAGAAATGTGTTGTTCAAGTGTTCCCTGCTGGCACAAACCCCTCTGGGCCAAAAAGAAATTCATAAGCAATCAACTTAACCACCATTAGTCATGGATGGGGAATACACAAGGCTGCAAGGGAATTTCATTATAATAACTCCTGTTTACCAAAACTGTGCCAAAAAATAAATGATTTCCTGCCTCGTAATAAAGTTCACTCTCTCTCACAAAACACAGTGGGAATTTTTCAGGATAATTCAGTATTCAAATCTCCAGATCCAGAAACAGACTCCGGGATGTCCTATTTAAACTATTAGTTTCGTATATTTAACCATCAACTAAAATAAATGTAATATGTCCTGCAAGAATAGCTTTAAACAAAAAAAACTCTGGACCCTGAAATTCACTGATAAATATCTGACTTCAGACTTCATTAACATTTAGAAGAAATAATAAAAGTTTTTGTTATGAAATTATGGTCAAATAAAATCAAAGTGTGCTGTTATAAGGCTATGTTTACAGGTTGTGACATTCTGTCTTTAAAAAAAAAAGCATAATGCTGAGAGACAATAGGTTCCCTGAATTATTTAAAATTAATAATATATAAAAATAAATATTTAGACTATTCACAGTTTAAATAATCAGAGTGGGACTTAGATATAAGTACAGATATCACTGCCACGTCACTGAGCAAATATAAATGACCTAGCATATGGGCTCCCCACTAGGCTGTTTCTCAACAGTCAGGATAAACATGTGTCTTTAGATTGTGTTAGTGAGGGCAACAAAGATACCTAAATTATAAAGATGAAGTCTGAGTTATCTAAATGTTGAACCACAGTCTTCTCACTTTTTCTAGCTAGATAAACCTAGCAAATCTAACAGTACTTTCAATTTTGCAGCGGTCATAAAATTGCAACCAACTTACAAGGCGAGGTAAGCAGTCTACCTGCAAGATTCCTGGAAGACTCATGCATGGATTCTGTGTGCAGGAGGCTGTTGTGCTAAAGGGAAGATTGCTTCCACAATCCTAGCCAAAAGTTTTACCACCTTATGACTTTTTCTGCATTGTGTGTTTGCACACTTTCATTCTTGATTTTACTAAAAATAAGATTATGATTTTGATGGATAACAGAATATGTCTCAAAATGGATAGTATTACAACACAAAATAAGAAACACATAAAAAAATTTTGTTAAAGATTGAAAAAAGCCCCAAGAGAACTAGATTTCTGACTGATCATTTTTCATAGCAGTCCCTCCTTGAGAAGGCTCTGGACTACTGCGTTTATGATTTGATTAAAGCTACCTGCAAACTAATGAGGAGAACTAGGTAGTTCTTCACTGCCAGCATACACCACCTGTCTCTTCTGCCATGTCTCATATGCTGTTTTTGTGCTTACTATAACCCTAGAAAATGATCTTTTCCAGATAAAAACCAAGTTGCTTCATAAATCCGTAATAGGTAGATAATGATATGATAATATTATATGATAAAATACAATACCATAACATTATAAAATAATCATATAATACAATAATATGATAATATAATAATAAAATAATAATAGAAGTGACAAGAGGCTGAATGACAGCCAGAGTAGCAGAGAATTTGAACTTAGTTTATATAGCACTTATATATCCAGATTATGTAAACATTCAAATATCTTAAGGTATGTGATGGCCAAAGGTCATCCACAGTTTTCTAAGAAATAGAAACAGCCTCATCTTAACTACTTAGTTAAGTCTCTTTGGGAGTTGTCCAAATGCTTCTACTATGGAGCTACACTGAAATGGTAATAGCATTCTGACTCATCCATTAATTAAATGATTGATTCTGAGGTGAAGATGTGGTAGCATTCCAGCATTTTACACTATATGTTTATTTGTTCTTACACAATTCAGAATTTCCACTACAATCTATGAAGCACAAATCCATAAAAGTTGAGTTGAAGAGTTGAGGTTTATCCTTATTTTATGCTGTATTGTCTCTGTTCCTCAGAAGTGTTAATGTCTTTGCTTACTGGCAAAAGCAGAGCTGTATCATTACTGCATTCTTCAATTTCATAATTATCTCCTACCAGATATCTATTGAAGACTGAGTTCAGACACTTTTAAGGCCAGAAGCACTAGGCACATATCTTGTTCTTAGATTTTCACTAACCATAATTTCTGGAATTTAATATTATGATAATCTCTGTTTCATTTTCTTACTTTCAGAGTCTCTCTGTGTGTATGTATGTGTCTGCACTTGTATGTGTGGGCATGCTCGTGGGGATTGCAACATTAAGTATTTGATTATCCTATTTTCTTAATATCAGTTTCTCATATTTTCAACTATTTAAAGTACTACCAGATTACACATTAATGGGTGTGTAAATGACAGCAATAGTAATGGTAATAATGATAACCTCTGTAATTTGAAAGTGATTTTTTCTGAGTTCAGCTGTTCCCCTAGGGTTTTGTTTGCATGAAAAACAGGCATAGAAAATAGGCCCATTTTGATTTTAAAAATGACCTGAAACTGAAAAAGTTAGAGCTTTGAGAATCTGGTTTCAGCAGAGGTACCCTAATAACTGGAAGAAAACTAAGTAACAAATACTAGATTCATGAAAGTATTACTAATATTTAAGTACAAGGTCCTTTATAACAGGAAGTCTTATGTATATTTAATCATAGTGAAGATAAAGTGAAAGAAAAAAGTAGACCTATAGATAATTAAGGGCTCACACACACATAAATACGCATACTTACACATGTGCATGCATTTATATTTTTCCCCTTCCCTCAAATATATATATGCAAGTGATGGGGGTTTTTAGGACCTGAAAATTACAAGTTTGGGAATCTATTTTATCTCTGTATGATGATTCATGAAATTAGACTAACTTTAGAATGATCCTTGCACAATATGCATCATTATAAAATAATTGCATTTCAACTGATCTTTGGAATCAATAAGACAATTATTTCAAAAAAAGACAAAAACAGTTTTGGGCTTCATACAAATCCTGAGCTGAACAGACTTGATCAGACCCCCTTTTTATTAGTTGTCAAAAAAAATGCATATTAGCTGGAATTTTGAGCCCTAATCTTATTTCATGTCACTTGTCTTCAACTTCTATTGAAGTTAATGACAGTTGAGGATACCCTGTACTTTGTAGGAACTGCTAGGCAGCTCATGGGAATGTGTTCTTTGTTAATTATATTTTGTTAGAACTTCAGTGCTTAAAATTCAGGCCTCCCATCTTCTAAACATTTATGCATGAGCATGATTTCTTACGTATGTACAATAGAACCAAACTCAGTAGAGCTATTCCAGTATCAGAGAGACTGAAGAAACAAGCCCATTGTCTAAAGGTCTGCACCCATGGAAACAATGAAAGTTTTACCTTCATGGTTTTACTGACGTTATCACAATTGCTCCCAATGCTTTTGTGACATTGCAACTAAAGGGTGCATTAAAGTCAGAGTAAAAATTCTGGTAACATGCATGCAGATTTTGTCTGCAGTACTGAATTAAAACACCCCTTTGTTTTGGATTAGGCTTTTCTTTTAAGGCTGTTTGACAGACAGAGTTGGTCTTGGGGAAGAACGGGCTTTGAGAACGGAGACTCAGGGGAAGAGAGGGTGGGGGAGAAGGAGGCAGCCAGAGCCCAAAACACTTGACTAAACTGTTCTATATCTTTCTTGAGCAGGTATTTTCTCTTTTAAAGCTTTCAAGTTTCAATCATTACCTAATGGGATAAGGTGAGAAATTGTCAAAAAAAAAAAAAAAAAGCATGCAATAATCACAAAGGAAGCACATTGAATTTGAAAACATTCTACTCCCAACATCCTTTAAGACTTAAGGGAGCAGCAATTTTCTGACAACACTATTATTTACCATTTAAATCGAGGAATGCAAATGCTTCTGTTAAGAGATGCTTTAAAATTAGTCTTGGGACACAACTCAAGCTCACTGGTGGGGTAAATATATGACCAAAATGTTCAAGATGTTTAGTGAGACACTTCAGCCTTTAAGGCCTACTCCAGGTCTCAGTGAGACCAAGGAAATGCATGCTCCACCTAGCAGCCATCCAATGATACTTTTAGCAACAGATATTTATCAGGAAAGGTATGATTTGTACCCATTAAATATCTGAAACCATGGTAAATCAGGAGGCAAATATATCTGCAAACAAAGGCAGGTCTCCAGAGAGGGAAAAGCCTCAGGACAAAATTCAGAAAAGCAATAAGGATGATAATTGTTGAAATAAATTACTCTGGGGCACTGGGTTTCCTAGACCGCAGTCTAAAAATCCTTGTTGATCTTCTTTATTTTGCCTGGGGGGAAGCTAAGTGCCTTACAGTGAGCTCCAAATCAGCCTCAAAAACAGTGATTCACAGAAACTCATCTCAAGCAGAGCAAGTATCCCCCTGAGGGGAACGAAGAAGCATGAAGGTGGTTTTCATGCACTTTCCCATAGGTATCAGGCTTTTAACTCCTGGCTCCAGGAGGTATGTCTGGGTACTCACTGTCCATAGGCCACAAAGCTACTCTGAAGATAGATTCAAATCCCTTTTCTCTCAAGTTGCTTAATTCAAGCTCAAGTTGGTTAATTCAAGCAACTCCTGTTTTCTTTTACAGCATCACTAGGCAGGAGTCTTCCTTGTCTTCAAAATCTTAGGTAGTATATACAGAATGTGGAAGACCGATATTTTTTCCTTCTGATAAAGATGTCTCAAACTATTTATAACGTCCTCACTAAAGAGTTATAACTGGGATAATTTCACAAGGATTAGGGGAACGCAGAGGGGAGGATTGTATCCTTGTACCTTCTGTTTGAATTGTTCCAGCGCACAGGAACTAAGTAGATACAAGATGAGAGTCTAAAAGAAAATATGTCATTCAGAGGTTAAATCAAGAGTCTAAACAAAATGTTCATTTATTTGTTTTTTATCCTGTATTTGCTTTAGGTAGCATACTTAATTCCATCTAAATCGAATTCTGACTGTTTGGGGGTTTTTTTTTCCCCACTTATAGTCTTTGGTCACTTTATTTGAACTTTATGTAGGTAGCAAGTTATTAATATTAAATAAAGTAATTAAAGATAATTCCAATTCATAATTTTTATGCAAAGGTCTAGAAAAATCTGTTAAATCTTATTTTTATCTTATATTTTAGGGAATTTTATCAATGTTATTTCACAGAATGGGGCTTGATGCACATGAAAATGGTAGTGTAATGGGAAATGGTATCTCTGAAGCAAAGGTAAAATTTTAAAGCACACAAAGGAAACATCAGCTCAAAATAACATTTCTAATGAAAATTAGTGAGTGTTCCCTGAAGATATTTGTGGGTGTATGACTTTTTCTGTTTCTCTTATCTCAGCTATTTCAAAGCACACTGTAATGTTACATCTTTGACTTTACTTTTCCAACTGATAAAAGATGACTTCCAAATATTCCTTTAGCCATATTTTTTCCCCCAAAATCTTGTTTTGAATGAACTGGATTCCACCACGGCTTAATATAGTCTTTCTATATCAGACTCTTGAGTGTCTATCAGAGTCATCAGACTCTTGGATACATTTGGTGATGGACGTTAGCTGCTCATATATCTGATTGTTCAGATGGGGGACAAGCCCATAATGAAGAATATATTGTTTTTAGCTCATCTGCCAGGGTTTTTACCCAAGAAAATCAAGCTTCTCAAGAGACTTAGGTTGGATTTAACCCAGTTTTCATCCTGACACAGAGCAGAGATTGACCTGGAGCACAAACTTAGACCAAGTATCTGAGAAGCACTGTAAAGTTTAGACAGAGCCTAGGGGAGTCTATAAATGGCCATGTACTATTTACTGAGGCCGGTGAGCACTGAAGGGAGGGGGAAAATATGGTAATTGTGTCTAGGTAGTAAAACCAATTTAAATTTCCTGAGACACACTTCAAATATTCTAATTTAGCAACTACCTGCTTCTTCAGAATGATGTGGATAGTTAGACAGAGAAATTAGCCTCATGAAAGCTATTAACTGATTATCTTAATACATATAGATATAAAAATAGCTGTAATAATCCATTCCTGGTGACCAGATGCGGGTGGAGTGACACAACAGACTTTTTATGTCCTTCTGTGCTATGCCTTAAGTAACACATTTTGTATAACTCTAGTACTAAGCTCAGAGTTCCTGACAGAAATATCAGTTGCTTCAAAAAGTACATCTTTACCTTTCATCACTATGAATAACAGGGTATGTTTTCATTAGCCCAGCTTACATCAAGAAGGTTCACAAAGTAATAAAAGTTTCCAATTCTGTGTAATGAACTTTGTACCTAGGCAGAAGGGTTTAACGTTTTGTGGCATGTTTTGGAGCCAGATAATAACATTCAAAAATTGTCTTTTCAACACTGTTGAATGCTCTGGACAATGACAGGTGTAGCTATGGTTGTCTACCAAGATAAAAGCTATTTGCAATTGGAGGGAAGAGATCAGAGCTCTACAGGGCACTGTCAAAAACAAACTCTCTGTAGCCACCAAGGGTCTCCAGAATACATCCTTCATAAACTCCTGTTTATGTTTAAAGTTCGAATTAATGTAGAAAAAAATGATTTTATTTGCCTATAGATCAGTTTTTAGGTAGTTATCTTGATATTCATATTGCCTCCAACCTCTAAACTTTCTAGCCTGGGACAGTAATTCCATCTTGGTGCACCTGTCATCTTAGATAAAATGTGATAAGATGGAATGGAGTTCTGCTTTTAATTATTCAACTTAATTAAAATGTTCTAGAAAGGATTTCAGAAAACAAGTATCTTCACTGTGAACCATACATGGCTTCAGAATGATAGCTTAGGATGAGAAGAATCAGCCCTGAGATCCAATGTGAATGTTACTTTATCTTGCCAGAGATTATAAACTGCTACCAACCCAGCCACCTTGCATGAGGTGTGGAAAACATCAAAGTAACTTCACTGTAATACCTCAAATTTTGTGATTTCAGAGTACAATTACACCATAGGCCCAGAAGCCCTACGACTCTTTCTCATGGTGTCTGCTTCTGGACTGTTCCCATTGATTTTGTCTCTGCAGCTATATCCAAGAGTGTTGCTGTCTGTTAATTTTTGTCCAAACAATGCCCCTGTGGCCTAGATCACTGTAGTAATTCTTTTTCTTTTGTTCACTCTGCTTTGAGCACATTGGGCTGGTTACATACCCTTTCCAGAGCAGGCCATATTGTAGACACTTTCATATCACAACAGGAATTTTGGCAGTGTTGGGCTGGCTATGGTTATCCAGTAAATACTATGCAGCACTTGAAGGTGAAGGGTCTTGTATAGTTAAAGTCTCTGTAATTAATACTTCTAATAATACCAGTTTAATGGGGAACTGAGACCACACTTGTAGTACTGGGTCCAGTTCTGGGCTTCCCAGTACTAGAAAGGTGTGCAGCTAACCAGAGAGAGCCCAGTGGAGAACCACTACGAAGTTTAAGGGATGGGAGCATGCCTCATGTGAGGAAATGCTGAAGGAACTCTTCAGCCTAGAGCACAGAAAGCTCAGGGAATCTCATAAAATCATAAAATGGCTGGGGTTGGAAAGAACCTTAAGATCATTCAGTTCCAATGTCCCTGTCATGGGCAGGGATGCTTCACTTTAGAACATGCCAACCAAGGCTCTGTCCAACCTGGCCTTGTACGCTGCCAGGCACTTGAGCATTTACCACTTCTTTGGCCAACCTGTTTCACTGCCTCACCACTCTCACAGTAAAGAGCTTCTTCCTTGTATCTAACTAGAACTTCCCCTGTTTAAGTTTAAATCCATTACCCCTTATTCTATCACTACAGTCCCTGACAAAAAGGCCCTCTCTAGCAATCTTATAGGCTCCCTTCAGGTACTGGAAGGCTGTTATGAGGTCCTCACATAGCCTTCTCTTCTCCAGGCTGAACAGCTCCAACTTTCTCAGCCTGTCTTCATATGGGAGGTGCTACAGGGCCTTTATCATCCTCATGGCCTCCTTTGGACTTGCTCCAACAGTTCCATGTCCTTCTTATTTTGAGGACACCAGAACTGCACAGTATATTTCAAGTGGGGTCTCATGAGAGCAGATTGTAGGGGCAGGATCACCTCCTTTTTTAAAAGGTCACACTCCTTTTGATGCAGCCCAGGTTGTCTTTCTGGGCTGCGAGTGCACACTGCAGCCAGTTCACGTTCAGTTTCTCATCAGCCAACACCTCTAAATCCTTCTCAGGGCTGCTCTCAATCACTTCTCTGCCCAGCCTGTAACTGTCCCTGGGATTGCCTTAACCCAGTGTTGTGGTTTAAGGCCTGCCACACAGCCCACTCACTGCCCCCCCAACTCCTCCCTCAGCTCCCGGAGGGATGGGGAAGAGAATCGAAAAAATACAGCTCCCACAGGTTGAGATAAGAACAGTCTATTAACTAAGGTATAACACAAACCACTGCTGCTGCCACCAATAAGAATA
>WYDI02000894.1:0-15485 GCA_009867235.2 Psittacus erithacus
AGGACAAAGGGTAATGGGTTAAAACTTCCACAGGGGAAGTTTAGATTGGATATAAGGAAGAAGTTCTTTACTGTGAGAGTGGTGAGGCACTGGAATGGGTTGCCTAGGGAAGTTGTGAATGCTCCATCCCTGGCAGTGTTCAAGGCCAGGCTGGAGAGAGCATTGGGTGACACGGTTTAGTGTGAGGTGTCCCTGCCCATGGCAGGGGTGGTGGAACTGGTTGATCTTAAGGTCCTTTCCAACCCTAACTATCCTATGATTCTATGATTCTATGACAATACCTCTCAGTAGATGATTATGCTGGATCAAGCAACGAAGACACTGATACTGCACCTGGGTGGAGAAATGAGTAACCCTGGATTAACAGTGGACTCAGATGTTGCTGTTATTCATCAAATTGAACAGCAGACAATTTGAAGTCTTATTGAGCCAGCAACATAACTGAATGAAGAAGTTACCTGATAGATTAATAATATCAGATAACTCAACTCTTTTTCTAAGAAAATGGACCAGATCACTGCAAGTGGTAGGAAAACACACCTGCACTTCTTTCACTGCTAGCTGTCTCTTTTACACAACTCTTAAAATCTGACCAAGACCTCCTTTACAGTAACCCCAGAATACTCCTTTTGTGCAGCAGCGAGACCTCTGCATTGCATTACTTCAGCATTTCTTAGATGTTCATTCTGGCCCCTGCTCTTCAGCTACAAAATCATACAGGTAACTTTATTTAAGTAATCCAAAGCCTGCATGCTCTGATCTTTCTACAAGATGTATCAGCACCTTCTGCAAGTAGAACCAGGACTGATCTGGGGCAAAATGTACTTAACTCCTTTTGCCCCCATACACACAATACGTGCTCCAGAACATCTTGATTTTCATAACTTGTTCCAGTCCCACTATTGCTTTATCTTGGCTGGTAAAAGATGTAAGGTTTTGTCAGGAACAAGTGATGTTGCAGACATTCCTCAAATTAAGTTTTCCAGGGTTTCTGAAAACAGATCGCTGTCTAATACTGACAGAAAGCTATATTCACATTCATAGCCCTCCAGGTTTAAAAAAAGCATTTAAAACACACCATAACATTCAGGATAACATCACTTATCCCCTCTGAAGAACATGCATGGGTTACAGTGAGACAGAGACCAGGATTTTTTTTGAAACTATTATCTTGTAAACAATTCTGAAGTGCAACTAGAATCAAGGAAATATCATTCTATTCATGAACAGGATTTCTGTTCACAGAGAAGTTGAAATATGATGAATAAATACCAGCTCTTCCTAAACTGACTGTATTTTTCTGCGCCCTTTCAGTTGCCACATCAAAAAGTAGGCGTTTAAAAAGTTCGTAACGTGGTTAAGAGTGCACTTAGGACAAAAATGATTTACTGAAGCTGACTTCATGTGCTATTATTTTCCACTATGGCACAGAATCATAGCTGTTTGGCCCATAGCAGTGACATGCAAACATCTTGCGTCCCAAGCATTTGCTCTGCGGCAAGGAATACAGAGCACATTATGTTCTCAGCTCTCAGAGCAGTGATAAGGGAGTACTCTGCTGGCTGAGCAGAAAATAAAGAAAGAAAACTGTCATCAGTAGCTTGTATTTAGACAGAGTCTTCTTCTCTAATGACATAAACGTTGTATGTTCAGCTGCACACTTTAGATTCAAATGTTGCTTGATCTACAAGACTTAATCCTGAATGCAAACGTATTTCACTTAGTCCTTGCTGTCACATATTATTTCCCTTTGTTTTTTTCCTGAATACTACCTAAAAGTCCTGTAAGAATACTTTACAATGCTGTAAAAATGGTGATAAAACTCAAATGTAAGGACATACTTAGCAAGCAGGTCTGGACTTCTCTTTTTACAAATTAAGTGATTATAATAGTTCTGGTGTTTTTCTGCTTCGTAAAGTGTGTACTTGTTCATAAGAGATGCTGATATGTTTGCCTTACCAATGTTCTTTATCTTAAAAATAGCATTAGTAACACACTATAGCAGTTGCTTTGGAAACTGATTCTTCCCCTTTTAAAGGCTGAATAAATAGTTGTGTAATACACATGTAAATTATCAGTGTGTTTGTGATTGCACTGGGTCTGAAGCAACTTTTATACCATAATTTTTCTGTGTTTTCATGAATATGCATAAATGTTGAGGTATGACATGCTTACTAAGCAAAGAACCTGTGTCAACAAAGCTTGCTGTTATTAAAGAAGAGTATTTGGAAAACTAGAATTTAAAGTAGAAACTGCAAAATTAACAAGTTTGAGGGAAATAAAACTTCAACTAGTTTCAGTAACCACCTTAATGAAAGTCCCAACTGTACAGAAACTTGGGAATAAAATAGTTACGTCATGTGTATTTTGAGATGATTTCTGTAGTGGAATCCAAGCCTGTTGCTTTGTGATACTCGGGCAAAGCAATAAAAAAATCCAAACTTCTTAAACTGTGCAAACTATTTACACTGTGGATTACTCATTTTTTAGAGCAGCCACAGTTCCTGGCAGTGCAATCCTGCAGGATTACAGGTATACGAGACAGTTACACTGCAGTATCCAAAGAAAGCAGATGAATCTCCCTCCAGTTATAACACCCTGTACAAACACAGAGAGAAACTAACCAAGGGTAAAGTAATTCCAGTTGATTTCATTACCAAAATCCAACTGATCTTGGTGAGAGGAAGGAAGACATTGTGCGACTCCTGGCAAAATGAAACATACAACACTAAGTGACCACACTTCCACTGAGAAAGCACTTGTGGCTTATTAAGAAATGAAAATTATTTTTACACATACATGGGCATACTTGGACATAGTTCAGATAAACTGATAAATCATGCCACTGTGTTATACCTGGAAACAAGATCATTTCTCCCACTAGAATGAGTGTAAATATATTTGATCTCAACTATTATAACATCTTTCTAGTGACTTACTTAAAACAAAATACTATTTTACTACTAAAAGCATTAAAATGCCATGTCATATAGCAAAGATTCAATTAGCATTCAGATTATAAAAATAACACTGAAGTGTAAAGCTAAATTTCTTTTGTTATAAATTTAGAAGGGTCCATTGGCACAGACACGTGTGTCAGGAATGCACCACATTTGTGAATTATTAGAGCAGATGACCATATTCTAGTGTCTGCTATTGAATGGCCAAATATCCTAACACAGCAAATGCTGCCTGGCAGTGCCAGAGAATGAGCAAGTAAGTATAAATATTTCCTAAGTATGGTTGCTTACAAAGATGTGCTCAACAGAGCTAATGTTTCTGAAACTACACGCATGGGCTACCAAAGTCAGCTGAACAATTCCTATTAATTTTGGCATTAAGCCCTAAGAAAAGTGGTTGCTTTGGAAAATGGCTAATCTGCCTTAAGTATTTTACGAATATAAGGATGGTGGGTTAAACAGCAGCTTCAGTCCTGGAAGTCTCGGAGGTCCTTCACAAGTGACAACACAGTAAGAAGGAAAACCAAAACAGGAACAAGATCAAAGATAAAGCAGTCTATAAAAATACTCTGTTTTTTCAAAGTCCTTCAAAAATTGGACACACGTAGTAGCTGATATAGCTGACAGGAGTGACTTTGTGCATCAGCTTCAGAAAAAAATTTATCCTTCTGCATCATTTAATACTAAGAACTTACATTTTTCCTCTGAAAGATTGCCCATTGCCACCTGAAAGTGTGTTCATTCAAAATGAACAGCATCACGATTTACCGCCTCCAAGTGCATAATCAAATACTGTCAAATATCATCATTCTTGCAGTCACTTTAGAGGAAATATGCAGTTTGGTTTTCAAGGTGCTTAATTTTCTCCTTACAGGTCCATATTTACACTTTGATCTGCACAAGAATTTAGAAAGACTTTTATTCACTGTCATCAATTGTTTCTCTGTACGCAACACTGGAGAGATCTAAAACATCCTTTTTAAATGCTTTCACACTTCCAGGCATCTGTAATAAAGATTTTTAGGTTTTCAAACAGCCATTTCATGTAACCTTACGTCTGGTGGGACCCATCTTCTGTTAACGCTTGTTACATGTGATTGCCATGTCTTCTCTACTCCTGTTTCTAACATTCCAAAACAATTTTAAACCCACAGTTTCATTAAACTGCTCTGATACTTTCACATTAACTAGCAGTTTCACCAAGCGAAGCACTTCCCTTTTATCACTATATGCAGTGAGTTTCATGTGATATCATTTTTAACAGCAAATTACTTCCTGTTGTGAATTCAACTATTTGAAACATTCTGCAAAGAATCCCACACTGCAGGAAATAGTCCTGTTCTATTTAAATATTTGCTAGTTATACAAATTACTTCCTTTCCAAATTGCTTTGCTTTTTCTACTTTTTAAATTGCTCAGTTTAATTACCAAACTGCTTTCAAGTACAGGGTAGCTTGGTTTTTCTTCAGTATACTTTTAGTTTGAAGTTATTTTTGTAACTAATACATGTTTTTACTACTGCTTTTCAACTCCCACAAAAGTTAATTTGAAAATAACTAAAGCATTCAGGAAAAGTAACAGTAGGATATTTAAAGGGTAAAGTTTAAGTGACAGCTGAACAGTGATCTTTCCATTCTGATGAACGATAAAGAGAGACCTTGTCATTTCAACCCTTTAAAAAATCAAAATAGCTAAAAATTTCCTTTCTTTTTTATCCATGCCAAAGACAAAACATACTATGATTTTATTCCAAATGGGAAAGAAGAAAGTCTCATGCTAGACTAAGGGCATTAAACGAGTACTGGGGATATCTGATTAAACGTTTTGGAGGCAAATGCACAGTGACATGATTGCAATGAACTACCTACAGCTCTGATTTGATCCAAAGGACACCATTTCCAGGTTATTTAGAAAGGTCACTGTAAAAATCACAATGCATTTTTAGGATTAGCTCGGATACCTGCTTGCTCAGTAGGCCAGCATGCACCAAGCGATGACAAAAGCAGGTTTATGAAAGTTGAGTAGTTAGGGCTTAAGTCTGTCGTTTACATCAGGAGCTAATTATAACCGCTGGGTCAGGCCACTGGCTCTGCCTGCTTCCTCCAGCACACCAGCTGAGCACAGAAGAGGGAGGGACGTCTGCACTGGCACAGGCTCTCCACTGCGCAGAGCCCAGGACTTCACTCCTGGTCAGAAAAAGAGGTACATTCATGTCTGATTCCAAGTGCTGACATTTCGAACACACCCCTGCTTCAAAAGAAACCCAACAAGTTTAAACAAGGAGAAGCAGCATGAGAAGTCTAACAGTCATTCTGCACTATTTCAATCTTTTCCTATTCAGAGTCCCAACATAGACTTTGCCCCCAAATATGTTTAAAGAAATGCAATTAAAAGTGTGAAATAAACTATTTATAGGGTTGTTGGTCTTTTAATACCATCTACTTGATCATCTTATTGGTAAATAAAAGTCCCTCATACAATTTTCATCCACAAAAAGCCAAATCTTCACAGGGGCTAAATTCAGACTTCAAGACTGCTTTCTAAATTACACCAAAGACCTGTACAATTTGTCAATTCACAGGAAATTTGGCTGCTATGCAATACAGTTGTGAAACAACTGAATTGTGCAGAGGAAGGGCAGCATTTTGTAAAAGAGGAGGATGGTTCTGAAAAGTAACAGAGAAATCTGCTTTTAAGAATGCAGGAACCTCTTTTAAGTTCCTTGCACAGAAAGTAGAACATTTACAGCTTCTTTAGAAGCCAGCGCCCAAGTGTCATTGTTAGTAGCATAAACACAATTCACCTTCTATTTTGTATTTGCTAGGCTTCAAAAATTTAGTCTACTCCTGTTAGCTAATCTTTTAATTTAAGTCCATCGACCACATATTAACCTCACAAGGGCAACAGAGAGAAAGGTCTGGTTAAATGAATCTTCCGCAAAAAGGCTGGTAATTATGGATAGCAAAAGTACCATGCAGTTTTGATATCCCTTTTGCAAGTCTCATCACTAACTTTTCCCAAGACTTTTTTCTGATTTATGGCATCTTGGGACTTTTACAATCATGTTAAGTGTTGCTTTTTGCATAGTTGTCAGTTATAGATTACAAATGAAACAGTTTCTACAATGGAATTTGAAGCAAATTTTTCATTAAGAAAGATGAATGCAATCCTATCCAGAGGAAGGAAGTGTAATGAAATTATAAAATCCATATTTACTGAGGAGTGAGCCCTAATTCTGACTGGCAAATAATTCCCCTCTGAAGGAACAGGAAGGGTTAACTAAAGAGAGTATATTGCTGTATGAAAAAAAACACAATATCTTCTTTCAACAAATCAAGGAAGAAGGACCTGAAATTAAGCAGACAGCCAGGTGCTTACAGTTTTTCTTTTAATTAAGGTGACAATTTTATATGACTGTATTAAAAATAAAAGAAGGTATCTACTCATTGCTGAGAAAATACTGCTTGAAGGTCGAATTCCTCTGCAGCTGCGTAGAGGTCACCTGTATTTCACATAAAGGGCAGAACTGGCTCTGTAGTAGGAAAAGAAAATACCTCTAACGTTTAACCTGATTTTTCATCAGCTTATAGATACTTAGTACATGATTATACTGAAGTCATTCCATAAGTTTATAAACCCAAAGGGCCCAGTCTTCGAATAGACAGACTTCCAGAAGAACTAATATATAACCATAAAAGAAGGCAGGCATTTAGGAATGTTATCAAAGCTTTGTCCATACAGACATTTTCTGGCAAGTAAAGTTATTTCATTCTTTTAAAGGTTAATGAAGTTAAATGATGCCAAAAGCTAAGAGATACCTCAAATATACAATGATTCTCCATATGTTCAGTGCAGGATATTAGTCCTGCATCAGTCAGCTGAATAGTCTTGTTGTGCTGCCAAATTCTTGACGGTTAATATTTAGAACAGTAAATAGCCATGCAAAAGGATACATCTTCTACTCCAGAGGAGTCCCTCCTTCAAATGGAGTCATCCCATTCTGTTGATACTAGGCCAAAATGAACTTTGATATTCCTTTCTAATAAAGGATATTAAGGAAAACTTTGTGTCTTTCCTTCTCCAAATATGTGATAATACTGCAGTCAGGAGTTTTAAAGCATGTTGAACTAGAGAAACTGATAGCTATTAAGCTACTAAGCTACAGGAGGAAAAATTCACATAATGGTGCTTACCACAAAAAAATTTCAAGTTCCATAGGCAAACAGCATTACACTAGTGAAGGAAGGAATTTTTATCTGCTTTTTAAAATACAGTAACTGTGTATTTAATAACTAATGGAGACAATGACTCTGTAGTTCTATGAGCTTTTAGGTATATGACTGAGGAATATTTTGAAAACCATCCTCCCTCGCTGTTTACAGTTAACTGCAATTCAAAAAATTCTCAAGACAATACCATGTTGTTTCAGATTACTGTGAAGAAGAATGACAAGTTGACTGGACATCAATATTATTACCAGCGCAATACAATTTAGCATTCTCTCTCATTTTGGTAGAAAGCTGCTAAAATAAAATATTTATACAAACATTTCCATGGCGAATACAAGCAGCAGAAACTAATTTTGTTACAATATTTTTATACACCAGTTTTCATGCACTAAACATTAAGTTCATCTTTGGGGCTTTGTCTCATACTTTGTTATTGCAGCCTCCCTGCTTCACACACTTTCAGATCAATGCCAGGGCCCCTTTCCTGCTCCAGGATCCCACAGTCCAGCCACAAATGGCTGGATCCTTTTGTAATTACCAGCTGCATCTGGTGTGTGGGATTCTGGAGCAAAAAGGTGGCCATGGCAGTGCCAAGCAGAGAACATGTCCTAGCAAGAGGCTCTTGGTATACGCTTTCCCTGTCATGCTACTTGACATGGCCAGGACTTGTCTTGATGTGACTAAATGTTGCTGTCACATAGCCTGGTGAGCTGTCAGCCTGGGATCCACAACTGCTACATGGTCTGACATGTGAATTGTCATGATATCAGTGGGGACATTGAATTCTGGTTGCTTAACAGACCTCGACTTCCTGCCAAGTTTTTAACAAATCGGAATTAGGAGCTCAGTTGTCAAGAACTGGTACGTTGGTCAGATCTAAGAAGATAATTTGGTTCCAATCCCCTCATTTAACCATGTAACTATACGAATGACCACCCAGCACTGAGAAAAGCTCTGTTTAGCAATGCGTATTGCTCAGCTTAACAGAGTGAATTGCACTTCATAATCTTTCCCTCTCAAAGCAATCCATCTCCTGAACAATTCTACTTCAAGTGAGCTAGCTCAAGAAGAAATTATTTTAACCTTGGCATTAGAATTGTGAGTAAGACATTTAATACCCACAACTGGACAAAGAAATAAGGCAATAGGAGTCATACTGTTCTGAACCCTGCTTCTCCTTTTTTGTAGATTTGCAAGCTAGAAACACAGTTAAGGAAACCACTGGACAGAAACAGATCCTCTCCTTCATCAGAGCTCTACTTGGTGCAGAAGACAGAGCACATATTAGTAAGGACAGAATTCCTGGGCTGAGGTCCAGCTTTGAAGACCCAGCAGGGAGTGCTCCTACAGTAAAGGATTTCTCTTCTAGCCAGCTGTGGCCAAACCCATGCCCTTTGTATAATGGAACACACAGACCAGAACGTCAGAATCCATTCCAAGAATTGTACCAAGTATCGGTTAACAAGGAGACTTATTTTTACATATTTTACACATGCTGATGGCATTTATATGAAGGATTTGGGCTTTGATGGAGAATAAGTATGAAAGAATCTGCCCTACTTCCTCCACTGAGGTTGCTTTTCTGGTTCCAAGCAGCAGGACTGCAGCAGAGTCAAGATAAAAGAGTAGGTCATGCATAATTAAATATTAATTTCTACCAAGTTTTCAGAAATGCCAATAATATTATTCTCATTACGCTTGAGAAGTTGACTATCTCACCACTTTTCTCTGGAGTTTCTTACTTACACTAACCTTATAGTGGCATTTTCAATAATTTATATTTATTTTCACTTTTTATAACTAATGGATAATCTATATTAGATGTTATTTTTCTTAAACTAAATATTCCTCCTCACAAAGTCTAATATTAAAAGCAATTTCAGACTGGCTGCATATTCTGGGGGAGTTAATGTCTTCCCTTGGTCAGTTTTTTAAAAGAATTCTGTGTTTGGATGCATTCTGCTAACACTGAATTCACTGTGTTTTCTACCACTGACTTACATGGGGAAAATTAAACCAAAAAAAGTATTTTTGGCAAATGCCATTCTTTACACTTGGTTCTGAGCAGGCATCTCATTTTTTTATCAGTTATAAATAGATGTTCTATCTAGCAGAATCACATTCCTTGCTCTTAGCCAGCTCTTTAATAGCAAAATATTTGACCGCTGCAACATTTTTTTACTGGAGAAGTTAATGGAAACGTCAGTAAAGTTCCTATTATGTATTCAAACTATTTGCCAGTTTCCACTCAGCATGTGAAAACCCTTATTTGTGAGCAATGTGCTTCATATACTGGGAGTATCCCAGGGAAGGCAATTACTGCATAAACCATGCTTATGGTGTAACACACTCCAAAGTATAAAAGCATTAGGCAAAACAGATAAGAATAGCTTTTATTGCTACAGAGTCTGCAAAGCAAGAGCTGCCACTTCCAACCAACTGTACCAAGGGCTATCCTTTCTTAAAGTAACCCAATCACGCCCCAGTTGTCAACACAGAGATTTTATCAAAACACCTTGTTTTCCTAATGAATCTCACGAACTTTCACTGAATTTGCTTTTAGTTAAATTTTAAGTACAGTTTCCCTTTAGGAAATACAGAATATTGAATTATTTGTTCTTTAAGGTAGAAAAGATAGGGAACAGATTTGCACACATCCGTGATGCCTCCTTAAGTTTTATGGGCATTTATTTCTCTTTAAAACACCTAGCACATGGCTCACAGGTTTCCAGATACGATCACAGAAGTCAAGTTTATAGGTCAAACCATCCTTTATGACTATCAGAAATAGAGTTAGTTGTTACTTAAAAAACAAAAAACCCCCACAGTCTGATTGAAAGATTCCAATATAAAAATAATATGGACAAATTAAAACACACTAACACCTCCTCCGAATTCAGACTGCTCACAGAAAGAATAGAAAAATCCAAAAATCATACCCAATGAAAGCAAAAGGTGATTAGGGTTAAACAAAAGGAGTTGAGGAACAGTTGTCCAAACACTTTTCAAAGTAGGGAAACAAAACAGGAAATAAAATTCATGTTCTAGAACACAGCAAGATGAAAGCTAAAAACATGATGGCAAAATTCTTCTCATATGAGTAGTGTTTGTATGCAAAGTTCAGGAGACAAAGCTAAAAAAACCCAGTGCATTTATGATTCCTGCAATGCCAAAAAGATCTCTTAAATCCAAACCCAAAACATTCTCATCCATCACTGAAAGCAAGATTTTAGAAGTCAAGTTGAAGAATTCAAAATGACTTCAGGTTCTCAAGGTGTTTTGCATGATCAGACTCTGTAATTCACTCATAGAAACAAGTTCCTGGAGCTCCTCAGCTCGCCAGAAATTGTGCTGGGTGTAAGGTCTGAGGCAGGTTTCCACACCCAGCTATATGATTCATTCCAGCGACACCAGGAAACAGAAAATGTTTTGTTTTGCTTTTTTAGTCCTGTCTTCACTGCATCTTGTATCACAATGTTCAGTATATGCTCAGCTAGAGAAGTGATGCTTCACCGTAATAGATTTCAGGGGAGGAGTGGACAGCTTTGTCAGCAGGACTCCACACTGCAGTACTGCTGGGGCCTGCATTGTAAGCTGCCCACAAAGGAAGGTATAAATATTTTTCCATCTTTCTTTGGAGCTTAACCTTTCTAGGGTAACTTTCTCCCAGGGCAGCTCCTGTCTTTTCCTACTGAAACCTTCTTACTCCTTGGACAACATCATATGTAAAGGATGGGCTGCACCTTGGAATCTTTCTGCAGACAAGGAAATCTCTCAAACACAGGCGATAAGCATCACATTTTTCTTCCAACGGCTCAGCTGAAGCCAGACTTCGGATCAAGGTTTGAAGCTGGCGACAAGGTGTGGCACCCATTTGAAACTGGATGGCAACGCCTGGAATGCAAAAATAACTGACACAGACTAAAAGACGCTGTACTCTACCTGAGTTCTTTCCACTGCAGATCTGACATGTTAATGATGGGTTAGACTCAAATATTCCTGCATGGAAACATTCTTTTGAAATAAAAAAAATTACAGGCTTTTGATACTTTGAGGGGGTTCCTCCCCAAAATCCTATGACATTTTCTAGAAAGCTATATCACTGCGATAAAATTTTATGAGCTATTTCAAAAGTCTATCTAAGGAATCACTGTTTAGTTCTAGGGGTAATTTTGAAAGTTTCTGTGAGATTTTATTAGATTCTTGTAGAATCCCACTATGCTTGTTCCTATTAAATTTCATAGCATTTTTTCCACAGGGGTTTGCTCAGTCTGTTAAAGCAAAAGCCTGCAGTCAGTATAATCTAATTTGGATATTCTGATGAATGAATTTAAAGGGAAAAATTGAGTCATGATTAATTTATAACACATTGCCAGACTTAACAGTAAATACTGATCACCACAGTTTTCAAAATATCTCTCACAAATCTTATGCTCCAAGTCTTTTACTAATTGATTTGCTATCACAAACAAGCAATCTCACTGATTTTGTGTTGATGTAGACAACTAGGCATCTGCAACGGATCCTAAACCCTTGTTCTGGAAAGTATAATTTTAAAAGTCCAAATAATTCATCTTCCCTTAAATATTCTCATAACAAAACCCAAGCAAACAGAAAATAGTTGACTGTTATCTAATTGGAAAGCAGAGACTTTGTTCTGAAACAAACACATTTTCTGACCATCCAGGATGAACAAACAAATTGGGGCAGAGAGCTTATAATTTACGCTAGCATTGCTCCATGCATCAAGGATTTATATGCTCATG
Source organism: Psittacus erithacus (assembly GCA_009867235.2). NCBI lineage: Eukaryota > Metazoa > Chordata > Aves > Psittaciformes > Psittacidae > Psittacus > Psittacus erithacus. The sequence goes on from WYDI02000894.1 coordinate 11,956, forward strand.
GGAAGGTGTTACCAAAATTACACTAATGTAGCAGAAAGAATGAGTTTGATCTTCCATTACAGCATTATTCTGTCACTATTGCTTTGCATTTCAGGCAACTTCACAAGAAGCATATTCTCAAAGAGAAGCAAGTGTACCTGCTGATTGGAATCCACTGGGCTTAAGCTGTACAGTGAGACTCCTGAAAAATACATAGCAGATGACAGAAGTCCTATTTGCTCTGTGCGTCCTCCCTTCCATGAAGACAGCTGTGTATTCAATGAGAGTATTTAAAATCTTCTCCAACCTCTTTGATCCTGTTGTTAATCATTGTTTAGTTGGCTCCATCCCTGCCTCAAAAGCATTTATAAGATTCTACTCCCTGGCACATGAGCATCCTAAAGGGACTGACCCAAAGAGTCTCAAATTGCAGGTGGGAAGATACTGTGAAAATACTCTGAAAAGCAGCAAGAGATTATGAGAGTGAATTAAGGATTCACACTTTGAACTAATTCACTACAAGAAATGAAGGGGAAAAAAAATCATATACATGCATTATTAATGATATTAACAGTAAAGTAACTAGATAAAGCCTAGATTATAGGCAATATACGTGATCTGCTTTGCAGTGATCACAGACGGTACATACCTTCAACAAAATAACCCAGGAGTGCCCCTACATGCAGTATAAATGATAGGTTTTTCATGCTGAACATATATATTGAACATTTCCAACAAGCATTTGAATGAAAATATGATGAGTGATTGATGATTTACGGTACTCTTCTCCATACATCAGGGTCACAATTTCCAAAGGTGATAAGAAATCAAACCAAGAAGTGGTCTGCAATGTAAATATTTTAGCTGACATTACCACACTCCATGCAGGCCATATCCCATATTTCCAACTACAAATAAGACCATCTGCAGAAGTCTACCAGAATATATGGAACAGTGTTTTGTAGGAGATGCTGCAGTAGAAACTTCCTGCAAAGTCTGGCCCTTTACAACACAACATTAGGAAAGACTTCAAGAAATTGCTCATTGAAGTTAACAGAAAGTCTTTTAGTGACCCCCAGTTTCTTTCATTAACTTCCAACTCAGCTGAAAATAAACATATTTACTACAACACAATAAGCAATGGCAAAGAGGAAGCAGTTCTGTTACTGAAAAATCCCACATGGGTTTCGCTTTCCATTTCACTGATGAGTAGGCATTTCATAATACTTATCGTCATATTTTACATATCTATATATATATGGATATATGATAAAAGCAGCTTTCTCACATATGATACAGAAGTTAATATAACAATGTTGTACTTCGTATGTTTTTTTCCATTCAATGTATCTTTGTGGACAAACCCCTGGTTCAGTTAATACGCTGAGAGAGAAGGGATCCTATCCAGAGGGACCTTGACACACTTGAGAGGTGGACAATGCCAACCTCGTTAAGTTAAACAAAGCAAAGTGCAAGGTCGGACATCTGGGTAGGGGCAATCCCAGGCACAGATACGGGTTGGGCAGAAAAGAGATTCAGAGCAGCCCTGTGGAGAAGGACTTGGGGGTGTTGGTCAACGAGAAGATGAACATGAGCTGGCTGCAGTGTGTGCTTGCAGCCCAGAAAGCCAACCATATCTTGGAGTGTGACCAGTGGGCCAAAGGAGGTGATCCTGCCCCTCTGCTCTCGTGAGACCTCACTTGCAGCACTGTGTAGTTATGATGTCCTCAGCATGAGAAGGACATGGAGCTGTTGGAAGAAGTCCAAAGAAGGCCATGAGGATGATCAGAGCACCTCCTGTATGAAGACAGGCTGAGAAAGTTGGGGCTGTTCAGCCTGGAGAAGAGAAGGCTGCTTGGAGACCTGGGAGCAGCTTTACAGTATCCAAAGGGGGCCTACGAGGATGCTGGGGAGGGACTCTTCATTAGGGACTGTAGCGACAGGACAAGGGGGAATGGGTTTAAACTTAAACAGGGTAAGTTTAGGTTAGATATAAGGAAGAAGTTCTTTACTGTGAGGGTGGTGAGGCACTGGAAAGGGTTGCCCAAGGAAGAAGCAAATGCTCCATTCCCGGCAGTGTTCAAGTTCAGACTGGACAGAGCTTTGGACAACATGGTACAGTGTTAGACATCCTTGCCCATGGCAGGGGGTTGGAACTAGATGATCTTAAGATTCTTTCCAACCCAAACCATTCTATGATTGTATGATTCTATGATTCAGTTAGTAGCATCAATAGCATAGTAAAACAATAATGGCTCAAGGAACATCAACGTTTTGTCATTAATGTATGTCCTATGAAAAAGAATACTAATATAAGTGCCACTGATAAAAGCATGATTCCATTTTTTTGTCACACACAAAGTATTACTACCATATAATTAATGCCAGTAAACTCACAGGCTGTATTTGTGCATTGCTTTTATCCCCCTTGGAATGAAGTAATTCCAATAGTTTTCATCATATGCAAGTCAGTTTTGCTACGACTCTTTTCAATCCAAAAAGAAAAACATTGTTTAAAAATTCATTATATTCTGTACTTTCAGTCCAGACCTGTGTACACAAAAGGGATGGGACTCACAGTAAGGGAAGAGGAGCTCCTGCATCAAAGGGATCCTTACCTGTGGTTGCTTTGCTGTCATTCTGTGAGGGACTGGATTCACACTATCACTCACTTGCTCTGGCTGATGAACTCCTGCTGCTTACCAAGGTCTTAAAAAATGTCTTCCCGCAACATCGGCTGTTTCATAAGGGTCTTACTCAGCTGAAAATTAAAATATTTGCTGCAAACAAGTAATTGCGAAAGCATCAAAGGTTCTAAGTTTTGTTATTGACTAATTAGCTACCCTAAGTGAAACAGGGCTAATTTCTGTTATCAGTCAGCCCCTGTGTTGAAGCATCTGATTCTAGCACATGCAGTGATGCAATCTGACTGGAATGATGAGAACTGAGGTAAGTCATTCCAGTGAGATAAGATACGTATCTGGAGTACCAGAACAGGCCCCAGTACTGTGAGCTTTGGTAAATGAGACTCAAAGATGTGCCCTTCTCACTCAGAAGAGGCAATGCTCATCTGGACCCACTTTTCAGTGATGCTTCTTCCTTCTCTCAAAAGTTATTTGAGCAGCAATGAAGTTGGTCTGACTGCCAGTGCCACTACCAACATTTCTGGAGCAGGAGAAAGAAATCCCTCCAGATGTCTGTGAAATCACAGATATGGTACTTCTCCAAAACAATATTCTGGGTTTATGAATTCCTAGTTTCAAGAAATAATGATGTGCAGAGCAACATTCTGCTATTTAGTTCCTCCCAATTGATTTGGAGAAAACTCCAGGAACAAACTCGCCAACAAAGTTTTCCGAGTTGACAAGCAGGTATTCTTTATTATGGTGCCAGGAGACACGGGGGATAGTTCCTCCTAACGTGTGTCCCCGTACTGCTACACAAGCCATCCTTATATAGCTACTGGGCATACACACATATTCATGAGGCTACGTATGGATTACATCATGTTCTAGAAAGTGTCCCGCATGCGTACAGAAATGTGGTAGTGG
>WYDI02000896.1:0-45527 GCA_009867235.2 Psittacus erithacus
GGGTGGTGAGGCACTGGAATGGACTGCCCAGGGAAGTTGTGAATGCTCCATCCCTGGCGGTGTTCAAGGCCAGGTTGTATAGAGCTTTGGGTGCCATGGTCTAGTGTGAGGTGTCCTTGCCCATGGCAGAGGGGTTGGAACTGGGTGATCTTAAGGTTCCTTCCAACCCTAACTATTCTATGATTCTATTCTATGATTCCAGTTAATGTAAAGAGAGTTAGCAACATACTCGAGTTATGGATTGTGTTGAAAAAGCCAAAACATTTTGTCTCAGAATGACAGGTATTACGATTCCTTAAAGTTATTGGAAAATCCTAAATATTACAGTTAGTACTAAAGAATAGCTGAAATGCATTTAATGTCAGGAAACATACCTCACCCCATGACAAAATTGTGTTGTTTTGTGGTGTTTTTTCTCCCAAACACTATCCACACAACACTGTGCCTAAGAAGCAGCTACTTTCAAAAGCATGAAAAGATTTTGCCTGGACTAAAGAGCACATGAGCACTGCAGAGGTTCTGGAAATCTTCAACAGAAACAAAAGCAGCATAGTTCTGACCTTAAAGGTCAGGTAACACCTCCACTAATACATTTAGTCTTAGAAAGGGGCTCCCTCGTGGCTGAAAACAAGTACTGCACAAATCTGTCAAATGAAGGAACCCAAAATACAAATAAGAAATAGAAGAGCCTTTTAAAAAGAAAATAACAAAAACCATCACTTACAAAACAAACAAAAACAAAAAAAGCAACCAAAAACCAAACAAACAAAACAAACAAAAAAAAACCCAAACAAAACGCAAAACCAAACCCCCAAACCCCCTATTATTGATATTTGTAGATGAGTGTTTTGGGAATGGACAATTTAGGAGAGTTTAAAGCATGTTGTGAAAGAAATCATCAGGTCACTACTTCCCTCTGCGCAGGAGGATCCAAGTCCCAGACTGCCCTCTGGAATAGTGGCTGTCACCATGGGACACCAGCTCCATCTTTCTCAGTCCGTAGCCACTTCAAAAGACGGATGAGACTTTTGAATGCATGAGGAGCTCCTGTAGTCTCACAGCCTCTTTAAAAGTTCAGCAAACAGATCAATACAGGAAACCTGAACCCAGCTGGTAATTCACTGGAAAGCAGGATTTTTTCAAAGTTATGAATAAAAGCCCATAGTTGCTGATTTGGAACAAAATTAACAACATGCTTCTTCCTTTATTTTATATTCCGAAAAGCAGCACTGTTTAGGTTCTTGGTTGCACAGAATTTATCTACATGGAAAAGCAGCAAATCACCCACTCAGCTGACATTTAAAGTCTCTCAGACAGTGTTGAGAACAAGCATTTTATACAGCTATTAAATATCAAGACTCTACAGGAAAGTAGTTTATAAAAAGAATTAAATTTCAAGACTCAAACTGATGACACTTCATGATCTCAAATCATAGCAACGTAAAGGAATATACATATGCATATTAAGATTAGAAGAATTATTTCTCAGAGGATAAAAATGAATTCAAAATGAGAAGAATCAACAGATAAAGTGTAATTCTGTTGCCCGTCTTCTCAACTCAACCTAATTCCATGTTAAAGCAGACACTGGCACCTGACTGCAGTAGTCAGAAATACAAATTCAGAAATTAAGAAGTTATCTGGCTGCAAAACATGAAGGTACAGCTGTAAAAATTAATAGATGCTTTTTCCAGCATTCAAGAGCTAAGTGACTAAAAGGCAGTATTAATTCCATGAGATCATTCCCGCATCTCACTGTGGTTGAAACAATTCCATACAGGAGAGCATTTAGCCTTTAGCAGGCTACATCTGTTTTAGATTTCACAGTAGCTGGATATAGAAGCAGAACTGGTGCCCGCTTAAGATGCTGCTGCAGCAGGCTGTTCTTTCTCCCAAGTACTAACCAAGGGAGACTATATCCTAACACTATTTAGAAACAAGTTTGCAGCAGAATGAGAACATCTCAAAAAGCAGAACAATAGATTAACTCTGCTGAAAGTGGCACAGTTTAGGGGAAATAACTCAAAACAAACACAAAACCAAATGAAAACAAAACACCTCCCAACCTCAAGCAAACACAAAACACATCAACAAAATCAAAACCTCCTAAACCCAGCAACATAAAACCACCAGTCACCTCACCAGTTGCTCTACATAATCGCTGACAAGCTGAGGACAAGGATAAAAATATGAAAGTAAAACGATCATTAATAAAATAATCAGAAAAAAGCACTCTGGAAAGCTAGTTCTAAGAGCTCAAACATCACCAACAGAAGGAAAAACTATTTCCACCTCCCTCCTGGAATACTACTAATTTTTGTATGATACCAAGTATTAACACTTATTCTATAAAGATGTACAGAGCTTTCATGTTCCTGCTCCAAATTTCTGTCAATTTACCTCATCAAGTGTGAAAGAGAAGAGTCCCCAGCTCCATACACCTAATGAGAGTAATACAGTGCCAGATCCAGCTGGTAGCAGAGCAGGGTGACATGCTTAAATAGGTTGTTTTGAAGTGGACTTTGAACAGTGGTTTCAACTAGATGCTATTTCCTTACTTTTGTTATCAAATGTCAGGTACAGTAGTTTCAAAACAAAAAGTAGATAAAGCAGCACTGCATCTCCTGTTTCCTGTTTCTAACACTCACACAAGGGATGTTTGCTAACGAAAGGATAAGAGGGCATGGGAGTGTTTGTTTTGTTGTGGGGTTTTGCATGTTTGATTCCTGGCAAACACTGACTAGCTGTGGAGGGATGGATTGGGTTTGGGTGGGCTGGATTGGTTTTGGGTGGGCGGACAATGGGGAAGAGGAAATCGTTCCAGAATTGGCTCATCTCTCAAACAGTTGGACTTTTTCCCATTACTTATTCTATTACCTTGCTCTTGCGGAAAGTTAGACTGGTTGGCCTGTACGCTCTTTTCCCCACACCATGCTACATACATGGAAATTGCTCTTCCCAAATTTCTCTTGTTCTCAGAAATAAATTCCAACAGCTAAAAGATTGCACAGATTTATCCCTCAATAGCAATTTTCATCAGGCAATATGAATTCAATCATGTCTGACTTATCTAAACACTTTTTAGCCATTATTCCCATCTGTGCTTCTCTTTCCTTGCGGCAATTGCGTGAAGCAACAAGTCACATAAACTGGTGTTTGAAGGCTAAAAGAAGAATCAGTGATTACCTCAGCCCAGAGCCACTCATGATTTTTGTCTGTTGTCTTTCTCATTTCCAGTGTATTTTTAGAATCTTTTATTGCCATCTCTTGAGTCCCTTGCCAGTTGTAATAACTCATGTTGCACCTTGACCTTTCTGCTCTTATCCCAACATGCGTCCACTATTTCATCTATATTAGTCTCTTACATTGTTTATCTTCCTGTACAATCAGGATCATTGCCTGCCCTTTCCAGCAGGGATCAGCCTGCTTAATATTATCTTCCCAGTAGACTACATACCAGCTTCCCAAGCCTGCCAAAATCTCATTTTTGAAGCGCATTATTCTCATACTGCTATTCCTCTCCTTTCTTCATGTGGAATGAGAACCTTGTATTAAACAAATGCCTTCACCTAACACTGCCTCCTTCCCTCAGCACTTCTAAAACAATGCAGTTCTAAAAGAAAAAAAAAAAAAAAAAGAAAAAAAAAGAAAGTTTGGTTTATTAGTAAATTCTTTAACTTTACCTGCATCTAGTATTATCTGTTGTACCACAAAATTAAATTCACTACCTGACTGATATAAAGAGCTGTTTATTACCCTGAATATGTTTCTGGCCTGTAAAACACTTGACATTTGAGGAAGTCAAAACAGAAATCTCAAAATACAGCATGTATTTCAAAGTGATCAGAGATATGCAGATATGGCACTGTGGCAAAATGAAAGGGCTAAACAACATGAACTGGGGTTTAGCAATCTTTATTGGGTTTGTAATGAGAAAAATAACAGCATCTTCAGCTGAAGACAAAGGACTACTTTGCTGATGGATCCAAGAGCCTCAGGATACAGCTAATGTGCAACTGAGACTGAAACTTTTGACTCCCTGTACTTGTTGTAAGAAATATACTATTTAGGGTCTGAAAAAGGTAGGATAGTGTTTGAATATTGCCAGTAGCAATCCTTCAACGTAATATACTTACGCCGATTACTGTCCACCCACATCCACCTCCACAGCCTCTCTAAACCTCTCATCACACAACTGCAAATAAGGAAAAAGAACAGCAGTTTTTGGCAGAAGTTACAAGTGGGCTGTAAAACACATCTGGTTTAACCAAAGTTAATTTGCTTTCCAGTTCCATTAAAACTATGGACACGGTTGAAGAGATAAGCAGAATCAATGCTGAGTTTTCATCAGAGATTGAAGAGCATAGCCTGTGTTTAAATATTTCTTTTTAATCACGAAAATAGTGGACTTTTCTTTCCTGTTTATATGCAGCTTTGGCAGAAACAAATGGGAGTCTCACCTTCCCCAGACAGGAGGGACTATAGCAGGGGGCTTTTCCCCTCCATCCCCCCTCCCCCCCTTATTTTCTTCTTTCTGCTCCAGTTTATGTTTCGCTTTTGTGGGGTTCATTTTTACATGGATTTCTGGTTCTGTTCTCCACATTTACTCACTTCAATGACTTCCCTCCTGCACAACTGAATGCCAATCAACTGAATGCAAAGAAAATAGGTGAACAGAGTGTACACAAAAGAAAACCTGCCATGAGAGAAGTCTGTATTTCACATGATCACTCACTGGGGAACGTAGTAGTGGTCATTCAACATTTAAAATTGTACCAAATCTCGTCCAGTTTTGCTCCTCTGATCTTTTATTCTTCATTAAAAAAAGACTTTAAGAAATAAGAGTCAACAAATCTGACTTGAAAAATGTTAGCCAGTTCAAACCCTACTGCATTGAATTCAGAGAATAAGAAAGTTTTACATCTTTATAGCTTTAAACCACATATTATTATCTTAAGAAGAAAAGACCCACTTCAGTTCACTTCTAAACATAGCACTAGTGAATCCCAGTGAAACGCTCCTCTAACACCTTACTCAACAGGACCAAGTCAGCCATGTATGTTGGACAGAAGCAATGCAGCCTCCTGCCGTATGATTAGCATTATTCTGCTTTTGTAACTCTGGTCATTTCCCTTGCTCTCTCCCTCAAAAGAGAAAACCAACGACTACTGAACCTGCTTCCGTGTATGATGAGACTGATCAACCCAACAAATTACAATGCACTTTTCACTGAAGCAAACTTGGATACAGATCGTTAATCATGACTATTTCCACATTAAGTCTCAACTTCCATTTTTAATCTTTTTTGCTTTACTGCTGCAGCATCATTTGAATCGTGATATTGCTCTGTGAGTTTCAATTTTTAGTGTAATACATCTTCTGATAGGTACTTACAGAAAAAGATCAGTGAAACAAAGAAAATCCTATGCAACACCATTCGGGCAAAGAACCAATATGCAACATAAAAAACTCAAACAGAAACCACCCCCAGACTTTGCTTTTTTAATCAAATAGTTGATATACTTTATGTCTGGGAGGAAAAGTTATGATCAACTTCTTCCTCCATAATGCAAACTGTAATGTTTCCATTTTTTATACTTACATCCCATCGCACTCGGATAAACCACATCCCGCTGGTCCTCTGCTCAAGAAATCAAAGCTACTGATTTAACATTCTGTAACCTGTATTTCTTAAACAGTCAGATGACTATACCTTGATTATATATATGGTGCTCTTGAGAATCAAGAGATCTCAGCCTCAGAATGAATGCCCATCTAATCCTGAGAAAGAAGTCAACAAGAACACTGTCAGTTTGGACTGCTGAATCACAGCCAGTTCTGAAACAGGCCTTAAAATGCTCCAGTATGACAACAGGTTGAAAGTTATCTGTCCCAAAATACCTAAAATACTCTGATGGCTGAGTCACTGCTAATTTGAGCTAACAATTTTCCCTGATGGGACAGACAGTTTCCCCTTATTCCTACATGCGCAGTGTTTCCTTTGGTCCAGACCCTGGCATTCAACAGGCTTAACCCAATTGAAAGGTTAGCTTCTGGCATGGACTTTATACCCTACTGCCCCTATTTCTGCACAGAGCCTCACCTCTCACCACAAGGTAGGTTAAAGAAGGAAGTAAAGACTTGCAGATCTCCTTCCCAATATGTACATACTGCCAACAACTCAAATACTTTAAATTAATAGAAGACATTATTATTAATCAAAGGGATGCCCAGGAAAAGGCAATCGATCAGGCCCTGCTCAAGACTGAAGCACAGATTTCATTCAGACATTCGTCAGCACCCTTCTCCAAAGGCTGTATCCAAGCAGAATGTTTTCTGTTAGATAAATGCTCTAAAAGTTTATTTCCAAGTTTATTGAACTGATAAAGGTTTAAATTACAGATATGAAGCTTTGCCATTTCAAACTCCAGGATGGAGAATGCTGAAGAAGTTAAATTATTGTTTATACTTTACCTGGAAGATACCAACCAAGACAACTGTGTACACAGAGGACCTGAAACTGAGCATAGGCTTAAAGTTATTCTTTAGTTATGACAGGGTCTTCTCCATTAAAATGTAGACAATAGCACCTAAATCTTTCATTTCCCTACTGCCCCCACTTCAGTATCTTCGAACTGAAATAGCCATTTTAGAATTCTAACTGCACAAACATCTCATGCAATTGTAACATTCATACTGAAAATGAAAAACTTGAATATTGTGCAAGCTGAAAAACTCTGAGGATATGACACAGTATTTTCCATGCAATATAACACCACAGCAAACAGCATAGAAAAAGCATAAACATTTGCGATGCTTCTCTTGAAACCAGGACCAAAAAGCCAAAAAACAAAACCCTTCTTTTTGAAATTCTCTCCCATGCTATTGCTGCTCTCACCAGAAAAAAATGCCAACTTTATTCGTACACAGAAAGCAGAATGGAGAAGTTCTCATTACTGCGCTTCCACGTCAAAAGGCAGTCATTTTAAGCTGAAATAAAGGCTTTTTTACACAAAGGACTTCAGAAGGAAGAGCAAAAATACCTTGACTGGTTTATAGTTCACTAGGAACTATCACCTGGAAATCACCTGGAAATTTGGATTGGTGTCCTACAGAAACTGCATTCCCCTCCTGAAAACAGAGCAACAAACTTGCTTCCAGAGGATAAAATCCTACCTGCTTCACAGAACTTTATTTGGCATGGGCAGGTTTGAGGGTGTTTTCTGTTCATTTTGTTGTTAAAACACACATAGGGGAGCCCTTTGATCTCGGTAATACTCTGGTTAATACTCTGTTTAATAATCTTTAATACTCTGTTTAATTTCAGAGTATCTCTGTTTCAGAGTATACTCTGTTTAATTTCAGAGTAGCACTGGAGCAGGGAAAAGATGCATGTCAGTGAAGTTGCACTGTGACAACTGCTTGCAGACTGTATTTCTTTGCCTGGCTTCTCTGTGCCTTTTCAAGCTTACAGTCCGTCCTCCTCCTCAGTCCCTTGTGCAACTTCATTCTCTACTTTCTAATACTACAATGTCATTACAGCAGCATTACTCACAAGCATTACTCAGTGCGCCACTGTTTAGAGCCCACAGGACTTCCACTTTGGTTGGCTGAGATACCTATGCCAGTTTGCATACAGTTCCACTGGAAAGACAGACAAAGCCGAGAAAGACGGCCAGCAAGTGCATTTTTAGCCCTACTTGATCTGCATCCTACGAAGTATTGTAATTGCGCTACATTATGAACTGGAAGAGGTTTGTGATACAAGATGGTCAAATCAACAAGTATAGCAGCAGCCTGCTGATAGCTTTATTCACCAGTATTAGAAGCAAAAAACACTGAGAATGCCAAGAGACGTTGCTGTGGATAAGTGCAAGAGTCCCTGCAATGCAGGGCTTGCAGAGAGCATTTTCCTGGTAAATAAAAGGGACCTGTGCATAGTCATTTTTTTAACAAGTTTTGCATGAAAGATATAGGGAAAGACCATTATCTCTTTCCCAGTAAGTCCTAGAGAAAGGTCAATGTCCCTTGGCATGAGAGGCAGTCAGGAGCAGTCAGAGCCTCTCATGTCTCAGCTCTACTTTTCTGTTATGTCAGTAGTCCACCCTGGTGCAAGAGACAATTGTTTTCAGGCTTTTCTTCAGCTGGAGAACATTCCTGGCTGCTACATAGTATTTATATCCTCTCTGCCAGTAGTCTGATGCCAGAAGGTATGTCCTTTTTGCAACCCCTTATGGCTCAGGGAAAGGAGGGCAAAGAGAGAGCTGGGTGCACAGCACACTGACCTTTTAAAACAGACTTTCACCAGCTCTTGCCAAATCTGCGTTTATTTCACTATAACTCCTTCTCAAATATCTCAAGACAGTAGCTTCTAATGCTACTTCTAATTGCAAACACACCCATCATGTTCTTGGCTCCTAGTCACAGAGCAGCTTCAGCTTGAGAAGCTCAGATTATGTAGCCAAGGTTACATTTTTAAATCTATTTTGCTGAAGGTACCATTTTAAAACCAGATTGTTTTTCAAACCTTGTTTAGCTACTTGGGCAAGTCAATGGGAATTGTTTTAAGACGTTGAAGGCTGCTAACGAAAGCCAACATTTGCGAAGCAGAAAGCATTTTTTACTGGAGTCAATTATATTAGTGCAGTAATGGAATTCAATTTAGCTGAATTCTCTGCATTTACAGCTTTGTATTAATGCCAAACACAGTGAAATAAAAGGACTTTTAATGTAAGCTGCCTTATGAGAAGGTGTTTTAGAGCCACACATACAGTTTTCTTTCTGAGCAGAAGTCCATAAACTTTTTTCAGTTGGTTATACTCATGGCATTCAATCGAGAATTCAGGGCCCAGGATCTGAGGCCATGGACAGCTGCTTCCCTTTGTCCTCTCACAAACAACTACTGCAAGTCAACACAGATTTTGCTTCTTAGTTTGCACAACACAAAGCATTCATATGGTAACATCAGCAAGTTCAATTCTAGAGAGGAATGGATCATCTTGCAAGTGCTATTTGCGTATACACTACTAATAGTTTGTTTTGATTTCATCTCCCTGACAACTACTCAGTGCTTTATATATGCACTAATACTATACACAGGTGTTTGTTGCCACGAGGTTGTCAACAGTTGTCATAAAGAGCTTGCTAACGTAATACATATTTAACTTGCTTAGAAATACCTTTTTATAAAGTAGGATGGGGGATGAAAAAGCAGGCTACGTTATAGCACTACTGCAGCCTTACAAAGGGCTATCAATGGGAATAGACAAGACTCTGCCTGCAGAGATGCATACAGGCAAAAGCAAGAAAACCCATAGGGAACTTGATTCACACACCACCAATAAAAGTGTCTCAAAGTTCCAGATGTTAGTTCCAGTCCCATTTGGTAAAGAAAAGGTTAAGAATTAAGCTGAAAATACAAATACTTACAGAAATGAAATCATTAATAAGCAGAAAACCAGAACAACATCACACAACCTCCTTCAGAAATTCACTTTCTACTGGTTTTCTGCTTCACAAGCGACTTCCAAGTCAGGTTAGAGGAGTGAACAGCTGGTTTGATTCAAAAAGATAACTGAACCCCTCCAGTAGTTCAGTACGCATACATGGTGCTTATTTACTCAAGTTGTACATAGCTAATGCCTTGCAGTGGAGTTACAAAGTGCAATAAAGACATAAGCAACTAGACTGTCTAAAACCAAGGACGTTCGATCATCAAGAGAGTGTCAGAGGGGATCCTTGGAAAGTAACTGCTTTTAGACAGGATACAACATTTTGGAAACAAATGTTACAGTTTAAGTTTAAGACGGACTTAAGTCTTCATTCCCCAGTCCTCCAACTTGTTAAAAAACACCAGACACTGGCAAAAGTAATCTTAGCTCTGGGCTCCTTTTTTTGTGCTTTGATAAATTTTATTTGCTTATTATAGATTGTCTGTTATGTTAGCCTAATACTGCCATGTCTTCCTCTTATAAAGATAAATGCACAGCTGGTTTATCACAGCTGCCTTCACAAGACAGTCTGTGGTCTTGATGTTTTACCTCCCCATGAAATACTGCACATAGGTTCAGCTTCCAACAGTGGTTTTGCAGATGTTCACAATGCAAATGTTCCTTCTGCTTTTCTATGTGTAAAAGACAGGAATCTCACAATAAGCAGAATTATTTCTAAGATGAACACAGGGCACAGCATGAAGTATTACCCCATAAATTTACATGCCGGCCGTTGATGCAAACCACACTTCTTTCAGTTTCTGAAGGAGTGATTAGCATGACTACAATTGCATGAGTGAGACCTTTTAAAAACTGAAAGGACCCTGGTTATCACAGCTCACCATGATGCAAGTAACAATCACAGCAGCATCCTGAGGTACCACATCTGCAGCATGGGTTACATTTAAAGGCTTTTATTCAGTGAATCTCAAATTGCTTCTTATGAAACAAGATGAAATTCCTTTCAGGGCATCAACATCAACACAGAATTCAACAACTGGGGGGCCTTGAACATGTTTGCAAGCTAAGTCAAAAACTCCCTGACCACTATGAGTTCCCTTAAAACACATGAGTTAAAGAACTGCTACTCCCCATTTACATGAAACGTGACAGATATAGGAGCAACAAAAAAAATTAAAAATAAAACTATCACAGCAAACAGACTTTAAGCAGGAAATTGAGAAGCCTACCTTACTTTCATGCCTTTGTCAGCTTCAAGCTCACTTAGCTCTCCCCTAGTCTTACATTTGGAAATGTGATTTTCATTTTTGTTGGCCTCCTTTTAGACTGAATCCAGATGGTTCTTATGCAATTTTTATAAACAGTCAGCTGCAGTTTTACTACTTCGAGGTGTTGTGACAAGAGCCATATTTTAGACAATTTATTAGGCTAAGCATTTTGATGTAGAGCATCTCATGCTTATTCCTCTAAAGTAATGTGTTTATGTCTACCAAAGTGTAAATGATAAAAATCTCTCACACTTTCTATTTCCTGCTTTGCTCCAGGAGCACCCTGCAACTGTTGGAATGTTGATGGACTACCAGAAGGCTGCTGCTGCTGACACTCATCACTAGCTGTACTGTGCAGTAGCAATAATGCTTTTTCATGGGTAACCATGAAGACTTGTGAATGTAAAAGGCAAAAGCCAGACTGCCCCTTTCTAAGAATTGCTATGTATAATTTCCCTATTCTCTGAAAGACAGATGATGAAGTTTATCATTGACTCTGTTTATTATCACTAAACAGAGACTTTAATTGCTAAGTAACAGCAATTCATGTTTATGAATAGTTATGTTAAAGTGGGCATATTTCAACAGATAACCTATTCATACCTCAAGATTTGAATCTGCTCATTTTTATCCTCCAGTCCCCCACATCACATAGTAACAATGGGAATGAAGAGAGTGCATATTTATTGCTTAACTAAACACAATGCTTACAAGGTTTCCCTGCACTTCCCTAGAGGACACTTGATTGATACCAGGAGCAAGATGACAGGGCCCTCACAGCCCTCTCTTCTGAGCGCCACTAGCACTGCACAGAAATCATGAAAATTGCTGTTTGTGAACTACTGGGAAGAGTTCATATTAGGAGCACTTATTTCACTGAAATATTCCCCCCCTCCAATATCACCACCCACCATCATCTTTCCATACAAGCATACAAAACCATTCTAGAGAGAGAACAATATTCCCCATAGTGTGATTTCCCCAGGGACCTGCTATTAATTTCATTTGAAGCCATTACACACTTCTAATTCAGACTGGATAATCTATGTGATCCTATGGTGAATTATTGTCTTAATCACAAAGGAGTATGCAACACATTTGCCTGAGGCGTGCAACATTTTGTAACAGAGTCCACAGATAAGACAATATATAGATCAATGGCATTTATACCAAAGCTATGAGGGTATAGACCAAAAAAATCCAGACCATGTCATCCTCAGCAGCCAATTCAAAGACATTTTTTAAACTGCATTTGCTTGAGGATGACCAACACCTTTATTGCAAGGTGGGAAAACATTACAGAACAGTTTCAGGAAGGCAAAATACTGTTACTCACATTGTTTTCAGATAAGGTTCTACACAATTAAAAGTGTATCCACAGAGACAAGTGAGTAATACATTTCCTTTGATCCTTACCTTTAAGCCCACCTCTGTAAGCTTCTCCACTCCCAGGGGATATTCTGAAAGTGTGATCATCAGAGGCCCATAATGAAAAGGTAAATGGCCCAGCCTCCTAGTTGCAAGAGGAGCAGCGCAGTCCCATGTAACCGGTGTATCAATCACACATGCCTTCCAAATCTGCAACACTGCTATAAACCCACTTCTATAAACTGGAGCAGCTTCAGCAGAACACCTCCACCCAATCCCCTTAAGCATGGTCACCCCTCCCTGGCCTGATTCCATAAATTACTTTGGCTGTTGAGGTGGGTAAAACTTTCTGGAATTCAGATTTGAACTAGGGCACCAAAAATCATTGTTTGGAGCTCCTCACAATTACATATTCATAGCTAGAAGATGAAAGAAGCAGACAAGACTTTCAGAGCCTCAAAACCAGTTACTTTTCTACGTAGATTTAGCCTCTACATGCTTCATGGCACGAGTGAGGAAAGAAGTCGGTTGCTGTTCACTGAGTCAAATACACTGTATTCCCTTCAGAATGGATGAATTCATTCATTACATCTTCAGTTACCCAGTTTAAATGTGACTCTTGCTGAAATCATACAGAAACAAACATCTGACCTTCTAGCTGAAGAATTTCCAAGTGGCAAAACACCATCAAATCATGCAAAATAAAAATTAAAAAAAAAAAAGGGCATTAGAAAAATGTCATGCCATTATTGCGTATTTATAAGACAGATTTACCTGAAAGTTGAAGTTGCCACTCAAAATTTCAAAGGCAGGCATACTAAACTCGTTCTTTGTTAGAGTTTTAAAGTTTCAGATTGCAACAGATTAAAACTGTATTATCTTTTGCTAGATGCAATTATGTAAATTATATAACAAGGTTTTATTTTTACACTCTCAAAACTCTATTTTGGCTTCACATGATGAGCACCTCATCAAACCTGTGGCAACAATTTCACTCTGTAATGTAAGGCTACTGCAGCAAGTCTTTCATTTGTAAAAGGAAGCATTAATCACTCTTATTTTTAAACCTCAGACTACTTTACTTCTATTTACCAGCATTAAATGTACTCTACCCTTGTGCCCCACAAGCCAGATGTTGTGAAACAGTCATTACAAAGAATGAAATTGGAAGTTAAAGACAGCTGAGAAGTCGAAGTCAAATTATATATGCATGCTATAGGGTTTTACTAAAGCTGTGCAAATGTGGAAGATGTTGGCCATGAATATTCATTTCAATTACATCACAAGCTTTAGAGCTGCTATAGTTAAAACCTTCCCATGTCTGCTTTCCATTACATTTCCATTTATGAGCTTTACTAAGCATTGTAGAACAACAACAGCAGCAGCAGCAAAGTCCAAGAACAGGATTCCCTAAAATATCATAATAAAGAAGAGTCATGACAGAATTTCATTTACACCCCTAACAGTGGGCTTCCTGCTCAGGAAACCAACTAACTTCACTGACATGGAGTAGAAACACTCCAGCATGTTTAGCTGCTAGCACCAAGGTGATCTAGGTTTGAAAGCACTCTAAAGTCCAGCAATAATTCCTAAAAATACACACAGAATATAGCCTAAAATAGAGCCAACCTGCAGCTCAAGACTTGTTTCTGAGCACGGAAAACAGAGACAAGTGTGGCTTTGTTGTCACCCTTTAGTGTTGTGCTACTGGAAATAAAATTACATCTTAAAATTACACTTCATGTGCTATTTT
Organism: Psittacus erithacus; assembly: GCA_009867235.2. Classification (NCBI taxonomy): domain Eukaryota; kingdom Metazoa; phylum Chordata; class Aves; order Psittaciformes; family Psittacidae; genus Psittacus; species Psittacus erithacus. The sequence goes on from WYDI02000896.1 coordinate 13,842, forward strand.
AAACTAATTTTAGGATGATTTAATGCATGCTACTACCCACTTATGTTGAGCCATCTTCAAAAGTTATCACTTTGCACTTAAATCCATTCATTAGGTGGATAGTAATAGGGTCCATTAGGTCAAAATACCCTGTGGGTTGTTCATTTGGCATCATTTTGAATGACAAAACCTAAGTGGCAAATTAGCATCTCAACATAGCTACAACAGGGGCAGAAATGCCTTAGCCACTGGCCAGAAGCATATCTCTGGTTAGCCCACTGGTTATGAAAAGAAAAATTAAAAAACCCCACCAAAATCAACCAAAACCAGTCCCCATACAATAGGATTCCAAATTTTTCCTATGATATAGAATCTACCATGATTTATTGCCTTTTTTTTTTATTAGGGAATCTGAAAATTAAACCACCAGTTATGCAGAAAAGAAAATATCTGTACATATTTCTCTAGAGAAACAGCCTATTCCTGTAGTCCTGAACACAGTCCTTAGCAGTTTAACATGTCTTGTGTTTTTCAGACATATTTGGAGTAGAAATCTCACAGTTATACCCAATACCCAGAGAAACACCCAGTATACCCCCTGATATAAGATTCCACAATATTCTGGGCTATCAGACACAGCATACACAAATTCTTATTGGAGAACATGATTTTAAAAAAATACCCACCAAAAAAAAAAAAAATATATAAAATCACCCAACAAAAGCCCAGCCCTTTCTGAACAGTTTCCAGAAGAATAAGAGAATATTTTCTTCTTTTGTAAGCAAAACTACTTATCTTTTGGGGCTACGCCATTGCAAACAATTGAGTTCTTAACTTTCTAGCACTCATGCAGCCATATGTTTGCATATATAGGTAATAGTTTCTAGAAGCAGAGGTTTATAGAGTTTTGAAAGGAAGACTATTGCATTACCACTTCCTCTCACTCTCAGTTCTTAAAATTCATCTTGTTCCTGATGAAAGACACAAGTGGAATGAAGGTACATATTCGGATTACTTTAATAGTGCAGCTTTTGTAGAAAAGATTTATCTGCAATTCATCTTTCAGAGACATACAAATGTGTACCTTGCCAAACAGAGGTATATTTTGCTCGGCGGTTCAAAGATTCAACAGCATGGAGGAAAAAAACTTAGATATGCTGAGCTTTAAAAGCAGCAAAACAAAACCTACAGACACACCACACAATAATGTTGGAGAGCTTCGTTGGGTAGAGTTCAGATCAGGTACTGAACTGTGAAGCTTCAGTAGTTGTGAACTGTTCTCCAAGACGCACAGTGAAGGCAGTAGCAGCCCCTCTCTAACTGGGATTTTAAACAACATTTTGTGTACCGAAAGTCTCGCTTACTTTTTGGGACCATTTCTAACCCCACTCTGTGAAAGCATGTTATTCACCTGGCTTCAGTAACCACTTTCCTTATTAAAAACAGTTAAAACATTCAGAAAAGTTTTATAAAGAAAGGGCACATAAGAGCTTCTACAGAAGCCCTCTGAATCAAAGCTTCTCTAAATTTGAAGGCAGTAACCAGAATTCAGCGGGTGAAGGTGTGCTACATAGCAGCAGGAGAGTCAAATATCTTTCCATGTGTCACACAGGTGCAGGATCACTGTCATCACCTGCACAACTGCTGTGAGCCTCCCTGTGCCTAAATCCTCAGAGCATTTAGAGACATTTACCCTACCCTTGCATTTTCAGAGGTTGAAGTCATGAAGACAAACCTAACGCAATGCCAACATGCTCCAAAGGGACAAGATTAACTTCCATGGAGAGGAGACAGGGCCTGTGTGTGACTAAAAAGGACCATGCACTTTCCTTACCATCTCACATAACATCTCAGAAGACTAGCTGCAATTTGGATTCACAAAGAAGCAGCAAAACAGATCACATGGCTGTGAAACACTCCAAATACTTTTCTTTCATGGTGAGGGAAGCTGTGGGCAAAGCAAGATGTTTGAAGACTTTATCGCTGTGGTTGAACAGATAATTAGGCAATTAAAACTATGAAAAGTGGACAAATTACCCATTCCAGATGAATTACATTGTAGAACAGAGATGGGAGAAGCAATAAAATAGAAATGAGACCCTTGGGCAAGCATTTTAATAGCACAAATAAAAGAGGGGCAGCTCTGGAACAAAGGTGAAAGGGCAGTTAATTTGCAGAAACTTATCCGTTATTGCAAAGGAACATTTTGAAAGAGTTGGTCCCTAAAATCATCTTGCTTTTCTTGTACTGATAATTAGAATACATTAATAGAAATCCAAGAGTTCTCATTCCAGCTTAATTTCTGGTCACTCAGCAAGGCCCTCCTATACTAGGTTTTTAATGACATCAGCAGTATCCTCTCACTCACACAGAGGTTTGAGATTTAATCATTCTGCTCAACAGGAAGCCCCAGACAAATTCATTCTTACCACCCCTACTTGCGCTGAGGGCATGGAGGATGAACCACTATTTCACATACCACAAAAGTGATGTTAAAACAACTCAATCTCACACACACATAAAAGAGGCAACTTTGGTGAAACTGCTGCTGCTCACACATTGTCCATCACCACAGTAACTCCTTTCCTGCATGTGCTGGACCACCATGTAAGCCAAGAAGGAGAATAAGGGTGTCATTCTGCTCCCAAAAGCTATGAAGGGGCATGCTTCTCCAGATGTGTTTTCTTTAATGCATACATCCAACTGCACAAAGCTCTTTGTGGAAGAGGCCTTTCACACAGCAGCAGAGACTCCTGCTCTGCTAGGTTTTCCAAAGAATGCACTAAGAGGGAAGCTGGCAAAATTCACTAGTTCAGCTCTGCAGAAGAATCAGCTATGAGCTTGTTGGCTCACAACCTCCTAGATTTGCTACAGATTTAAATCAGGATATACAGAGAAGGCTGGTGAGCACAAAGTGGCATTAAGTGTGCCCATTCCTTTCCTGCCAACTGCAGGGAGAGGCTGCTGCCCCATCGCACCCTGATGCAGAAGGAAGGACCTTCTAGCTGCAGCTCAGTCTCATTGTGTTATATTAAATAACCAAGGTGAAAGAAAAAATATTATCAAGACAAGCAGAAGTCGTAGAGCATAGCTAAGAATTACACCTCACTGAACTGTAGAGTGTCTCTTACTGCAATAACCCTCAGAGAGATAAAAGCATAGGAAGAGAATGAATCTTGTGTCTCACAAACTATTTCCCTTGTGAAAAGTGTTTTAAGTAAATAAATAAAATTGGACAGTGTGAAGAAAATGAGGCAAGAGTGGGATGAAGAACATAAGGGATATTGCTTGAATATTCAAAGGTATGCGTATGGTGTACATTAAAACCCCCGTAATAATACCAATATACAACAGTTTATTTCTTGGCTTCACATGCAAAAGTTTTATTAGAAGAAATAATAACCAACAAGCTCAGAGATAAATGCACAAATGAACACTTTTTTTCTTTTAATTCAACACTTCTGAGCAAGTTTTCTGATCATTTTCTTTCTAGTCATGAGTTTCATAGGTAATGATATGAAAACATTTAATTCTAACATGTCTTTGATATCTGTGCAACAAACTCATTCACATGGTTTATTTCTTCCTGAATCTGGTTCTTCCAGTTCAAAAATATAAGCAGGTAAGTAGAGAAAAAAGTTCAGAGTTTTGAATTCTTTGAATCATAGGAAACCACTCTTACCTAATCCAAGCAGCTTGAAATGAGATATTGCCATTAGAAAGATGCGGGTCTGACTGTATGATACCAATGCATTGTCTGCAAAGACAATGGCAGTACAGAGCTGGCATCTTCCAGCAAAAAGGGAAGTGGTGGGGGGAGCAAGCCTTGGACATTTTCTACTCTTAATTCCAGCTCTCCACACAGCGCTGTTCTACTGCCAGACTCAAATGTTGGCATTATCTCTTTGCCAGAGCAAGGCAAACAGAAGATGCACAAGGGCTCCTTGAAACTCGCCATTAGATGAACTGCTCTAGACAAGCACAATGGGAAACACCACCAGAACTCACACTGCACCTTGTCTTAAAGGGGGCTCCAGCAAACAGCACAAAGTTTACTGTCAGTCACTGGTAAATCTATCAGTATACACCCTATTTCATTATCTCCTGAAAAAAGCACAGATACACCACACTGACATGCTGTAGAGGACGAGGTCCCGCAGACAACATCCTACAACTACTTTCTTTTCTGTATCATGATAATAAATCATTTTTCTCACTATATTTACTTTATGAATTTCTCCTTTGTTTTCAATATTAAAGAGACAACTTGTCATTAATCACAAATTATAACCAACACGTGACAGCTCTTTTCTATGACAGGCTGTTATGGTTTTTAATCTTTCTTCTGCTGGTGTTTGACAGCCCACAGATGATGGGGGCGGGGGAGTGGAAGAATAATTGAATACAAGAAGATGCAATTTTAAACAACCTTGATTTCTTGGGTTTAAAAACAACAAACCTGTCCAGTATTCTTCATAGGAAGGATATATGTTCTCGTTCAGCAGACTTCTTTTGAAAGCTAGTGAGGGCATTATGAGAAAACTGCCTTAGAACTACATTTCTTTTCTAGACAGACAGATTGAGTAAGTTCCCCCCAGTTTCTACTAAAGGAAGCTGTACTTAACAGTTCTTGGCACTTCCACATTTACTATTTTAGAAGTCACCTCAGCCTGCCTTAGTTTATCCTAGGAAACAACTTAAACATTAAAATTCATGCAGGAGCATATGTGCTCCAGACAGCCAACACAGCCACACACCTCCGAGAATTCTAAACTTATCTTACTCCTTGACTACAAACGCATTAAAAAAAGCTTCAGACTTTGCATTTAAAAATCCACCAGAACAGAGACCCTTCAGCCTTATACAAATCTTCCCACTAATAATTTAGTCTAAACTGTATTATCAATTCCAGAAGTTGCACCTTCTCCAACCAAACACGCACAAAACCTGAAGAACTCTGACCCTCACCTAAACACTGTCCATATTTCAACATGCAAATAGCAGTCAAGCGTACCATTGTTTACTATTGTCAGGAGTTCTCAAACAGGTCACCAATATTCATTTAATCAGCTGCCGTAGGTGCTGCTAAGAGGTATCACTATGAAAGGCACAACCAACAAAAATAACATAATTTACCTCAGCGCACCATCACAGGAACTACTAGATTTACAAAGACAACTAGAGGATTTATTTTGCTTACTGTTGATTTTAGTGAAGAGTACAACATAAATAACTTAGTTACTGTTTCACCTGCACATGGGAAAGAACACAGGGTGTAGCTGACAAGCAAAACTTAGATATACAAAAGGTACCTAAATGCATGCGGTAAGCAGCGACCTAGATTTTGAACCAAGGTACACACATGCTTCAAACAAGTAGAAGTGCTAAAGTAGAAAATAACACAGAAGCACTGATTACTGACAGTTACAAAGTCTAAATTTTTGGAGCTTCACTTCAGTCGCTTTCAGAAACACCTCTCGAACGCGCTGAAATAGCCCGCTACCGTTGCGAGCTGTGGCAGGTTGACAAATACAGGTTACACACTACACAAGTTAAAAACAATTACATAAGGCTCCACTCTTCACCGCACATAGCAACTTCTTTCAGAGCAGCCAATTCCCAGAATTAAACCCGAACACCTCTAAAGAGACAATTATGAACTCTAACGCACACCTCCATAAAGGCTACAAAGCTACCCCCGCAAAGCCAGCAGCAAAAAAGAACAACATGAACTTACCTTGGCTGAGAGTGCCTGTGATGAGCTTGAAAATCGTCTGAGCAAATTTGACTATCCCATGCTTGCATCTCTTTGAACAGCCACTCATGGTTCAAACGTGCAGAGAAGCTCTTCGCTGTCACAAAGTCCAGGAATAACAAGAAACAAAAAAAAGGGAGTCCTTTGCAAAGTTGAAGTGACAGTCTGTGCAACGGGCAAAACTCCGCTCTCACACACCGAGCCGCTGCACTGAGGTTTGCCTCTCTGGAGCTACTACGAAAGGCTGCAGTGGAGAAATGTGCATCCCCTCGTCGTTAAAGGCGCGGCTCTCCCCTGGAGCCTCCCGTCTGCGGTTGCACACACACGCCGCGATGCCCTGATGGAAGTTGCTAAGCGCAGGCAGCACCTCTGCCAGGCAGGAGAGGAGGGGTTTGACTCCCGCCGCTTTGCGGGCTGCCAGCAGGGCACTGCTAATGCAGCACTTACCGCTGGAGTCTCGCGGTGGTGACTGCTGCAAACAAAAGAAGGCGCTGTTCGAAGACCCTTTTCTTGGGGCCATTTTTCCAACTGATTTCAATGAACTTGCCAGTTTTACTGTCCTAACGCTGTAATCGCACTTTGCATGTGGAAGGCTGCAGAGTTCCTTCGCAAAATCTGCTGGAAGTGGGAAAGCAAAGCTGCGTCCAGAAGCCTTTTTTCTTTTCATTTTGCCAGCTTAGGTGCTACTCAGCTGCTGACCTGCTGGATGCTCAGGGATGTGGCAGCCGGCCTCCAGGAGCCCGCGGGGCTGGTGTTCACAGCTATGTGCAGTGCTGGGCTACTACAGACCTTCACTTTTTGCACATTACCTCACAGCATGCTCACTTGATGCTCACCAGGTTCCCCTTACTGTACTGTTTCTCCCATAGCAACAGCCATAGCTCTGGCTACTCCAGGAGAATCAGTTATTTCTTCATGCCTGGAATACTTTGACTGAAATGACATGATGTATTCAGCAGTAAAACAGATACCTCAGAGCCTTTGACCCCAGCTGTGGGCTGGGTAGAGTCAGGCCTCGTTAGGCTTTAATCCATGCCCAAGCCCTCTCAGGTACTTTAAACAACCCCCAAATGCAGTATTTGCTTGTCCCGGGGCAGGTTACAATCGGATTATCTCAGGTTGCTGTGCACTCCCAGCTGCCACTCGTTAGAAGGTTTGATCATCCGTAACACCAGCACCTGGGGCCAGCCTCACCTCAGAACAGCAGCAGCTAAACCCTGCTCTGCCTTTACAGAGAAGACAGCACTGCAGACAGCTTTTCACCTCAGAGAACAACGATAATCCATTCCACCCAGGGGGCACGGAACTGCTTTACAGTGTAAATTACACCCCTCTCGGGCAAAATGCAGGGCTTTGCTGAGCAATTCATCTTGCTGTGAGGCAGGCAGAGATGTGTTCTACCCGCTGGAAACGCCGTCCTGCCTTCTCTCGCTCTCGCTGGGGTAACCCGCGCTGCCGCTCACCTCCCCCTCGGGCAGAGAGCTGAGAAGCCTGCCCACACAGCCTCTGCACCAGCTCATTTTACCTCAGAAACGGGCGCTTTGGCACGAAAAAGGTAAAATTCAGACGAAATTACTTCAGTAATAGCTACCATGAACCTCATGCTCAGGCAACCACTCCGGCACTGAGCCCGCCAAGTTGCCACCTAACACTCGATTTCGGGTCTATTCAGATTTAATAGTTTGCATTTTTTGAAAACTTCCAAAACATATCAAAAGAAATGCTCTGTCGGAAGCAGGGACTAGCTCATGAAGATGGTTGACCAGCAGAGACGACGGGAGGCCTCCAGGGCAGCCCCCAGCCCCACACGGAAGTGCCGTGTGGCTGCAGCCTCCATCTTGGGGCTCTGCTCCCACACAACCCTTCGGGTAAGTTTTCCTTCAGGTTTCTCACAAGCCTGCTCTTTGCTTTACCCCTGAAGTCATCCAGCCAAGGGCTTGGACACAGCCCACAGAGAGACGGGGCAGTGGGCACTGGGGGCAGAGAAGAGCAGGGTCCCGGCTGCCTCCAAATCCTTCCCACCTGCGCTGCAGCAAACATTCAAAGCGCTCTGGCTCCTGCCACCATCACCTCTGCACAGCCCACAGCCTTTTCTCCACGCAGCATGACTCCCTCTTTCACAGGGTAATATACTTTTGGGGATCCTCAGCCCCCACATGAGTTATGTTGGTTTTATGTTAGGAATGGGAAATTGAGGTAGAGATCAAACACATTCCTGAACACTGTTAGAAGTATATTGCTAAACAGAGTGGTGCGTGAGATTCAGGTGTAAAACAATATTTCTACTCCCTACACCACAGACTTCCAATCAGTAACTAAACAGAACAGAGTGATGTGAAGAGGGAAGGGGTGGACTGAAAACCGTCAAGACCCACTTTCCTCTGGACCATTAACCTTGTCTGACTGAACAAAATGAATGGCAGACTTGTGGAAAACACAGTGCTGTTTTGCTAACTCCTTCATGGAGCCACCACCAAGCTTCCCAGAGATCCAATTCAAAGCTGGAAATGTGATTCATCAAAAGAAACAATAAATTGCTATAAAGCAGTAAAATATCAATAGGGAAATGAAGGAATCAGCAGGTTGTTAATTAGTATATCTCTGTTTCAAAGGTTTGCCAGATGTTTAATTGTAAGTATACGTATACATCATGATACAAGGGGGGGTGGTAGAATGTAGGACAGTGAACAAAACAAGTGCTAGGAGATGTATTAAACTTACAGAAATAGAGATCTTGTATAGCAGGGAGAAGGAAAATGTGTCATATCCCAGACAGCACTTGAAGCCTCCCTGGCACTCTTAAGTTTCACACAGAGAATGAGGTGTCTTCTCAGACATTCATTTGCCTCTTTTGGCCCATATGTCGTGGTTTAAGCCCAGCCAGCAACTGAGAGCCACACAGCTGTTCACTCAATCCACACCTCCACACACAGAGGGACAGGGTACAGAACTGGAAGAGTAACAGTGAAAAGACTCATGGGTTGAGACAGTTTAATAGGTAAAGAAAAAACTATGCACACAAGCAAAGCAAGGAGTTCATTCACCACTTCCCATGGTCAGGCAGATGATCAGACAGGTGTTCAGCCATCCAAGGCAGGCTGAGAACATTGGAGCTCTACAGGTTGAAGAAGAGAAGCTGCCTGGAGACCTCAGAGCAGCCTTCCAATATCTGAAGAGGGCCTACAAGGATGCTGGAGAGGGACTCTTCATCAGGGACTATAGTGATAGGACAAGGGGTTTAAACTTAAGCAAAGTTCAGGTTTGATATAAGGAAAAAGTTCTTCCCTGTGAGGGTAGTGACACCCTGGCAGTGTTTAAGGCCATGCTGGATATGGCCTTGGGCACCGTGATGTGATATGCTCCTGCCCATGGCAGGGGGTTGAACTGGATAATCTTAAGGTCCGCTCCAACCCAAACCATTCTATCATTCTGTGATCCCCAGAGCAGCAGGGCTCCATTACACATAACAGTAACTTGGGAAGATAAACACCACCACTTCCAGCTTTCCTCCTTCTTCCTGCTTAATTTTATCTGCTGAGCACGATGCCATATGGCATGCACTTACCCTTGGGTCAGCTGTCCTGGCTGTGTGCCCTCCCAATTCCTTCTGCACCCCCAGCCTTCTTACCGGTGGGGTGAGGAGCAGAAAAGGCCTTGGCTCTGTAAGCACTGCTCAGCACTAACACACACCCCCCTGTGTGATCAACACTGCTTTCAGTACAAATCCAAACCAGCCCCTTAGTAGTGCTGTGAAAATTAACTCTATCCCAGCCAAAACAATCGGACCCATATGAAACAGAAAAATGAGTTAAAAAGAACACAAAATCTACATCAATAGGAGTGGAGCATCTTAACCTCAGGGTTGCATAAAAGCTGCAGCAGATTCAGTAGAGTGGTGGAGATTTTCAGACCCATAGTTTAGGGAAGCTGGAATTAACCAGGCCTCCATCAGAAGTTTCAGCAGCCAGAAAGCCCTTGAAATGAAGCTCCCACCACTGACAATACTGAAAAAAACCCCACTTGGACATAGAGATATGACCATGAAGGGCCTCAAATTACTCACTGCTGTTATCCTTGGGCAAGTAAAAGGCAGCTTATTCTGATTGCAGGAAAGTATAGACAGTCTTCAGCAAATGACTGAGAACATCTGAGCTGTTATGTCCCTGTTTGACTTTTTTTATAGTCACCTCAGACAATAAGGTGAGCACAGACTGATAGTTTTTCTGTATATGAGTGTATATCAAATGTCTGTTTATCACCAGAAGTCTAAGGAGGTCAGTCAAAAATAGAGAGGGATACAAAAGTAAGGTTAATCAAAGGGAAGGTTATGATGTAGGGGAAAGAATTTTTCTCTAATGGCTTTTGTATAAATAAACTCCAAATTAATAGAGAATATGCCCTCTAATTTATTTTACATATATTTTCAGCATGCTTAGTAAGGGACTACAGTAGTTACGCAGTGTTCAGAAATATAACTGGTTCACTGACACCTATGTTTAGTTTATTTTCCTGCATGTAACATCCAAGAACTGTATCCAAAATGTTAATTGTCATCCCAAAGAGATATTAAAGTCCATTGTAAGAACTTGTTCTTTCCCAATTTGCCATTCAAGATCACAGTATGGGTGGGCGAGAGGTAGAAAATATTCTCTGAGTATATAAGACTCATATGGGCTAAGTTCAATCAGGGGTTCTGCCAATACAGGTTCCGCTGACATCAAAGAGAGCTAAACCTATTTGCATCAGGAGAAAGTTAATCCCTCAACTTGAAACCATTCAGCAAATGCTCAAGAATAATCTCTGGAATAGGTATGAGCAAATTGTGCACTGGGATGCCCTGCTTTCTTTACAGCCCTCTGCAACATAAAGGGGAAATCCCTGGGGTTTTGTGGGTACATTAAGTTTAGAAAGAGCAATTCCACAGTTAACTGCTGCCAAGAATGTCAGGGTATAGCTTCCATGGTACCCAGTTCATTCCATAGACATTGTCATCATGCTTGTGGAGGCCAAAAAGGCAAAGGGGTGATGGCTGGGATCCATTCGGGGTAATGTCAGAGAATACACTTCACTATTTATATTTTTATATTCTTTTCTTAAATTTCTACTACTTGGCATCATAGGAGACAACTGTCAAGTAGCGGGATATTTGCTCTGGTCCATTCTTATAGATGGCTGGAGGAAGACTTTTGCACAGAAGCCAGAAAGATAATCCAAGTCACTTCTTTTCCCTGCAGCTCAGGGAAGAATGTCATTGCAGAAACTACCTCCTTGCACACAACTTCCCGTAATTCTAAGAAGTTTTTCCCATGTTGGTATGGTGTACTGTTACATTAATCCAGTAAGAAACAGCAGGATCCTTCCTCCTGCACTGGAAATTGTTTTCAGTCTCCACATACTCATCTTGAGCCTGGTGGTCCCAGCTGTCCTGATTGCTAAAGCTGGAGGCTTGGCTGGAGCACGCCACAGGTTCCTGCCCAGCCTGTGCACCCAGCTCGCCTTCCCAGAAAAGGGAATTACAGGAACAGATGATATGCACCGAGTCTCACCCAGACATGGAAGTGTAGAGGTGCCATGTGTCCTCATAGGTCCAGAAGTGTTGTCACAGACATACTGTATCATCTTCATTGCATTCCCAAAGGCACAGCTGTCTCAGGATAGACCAGAAATGAAACTTGAATGATCTGTTTGGAAGCAAACCTAGCTAGTACAGGCAATTGTTCCAACTAGCTGTGTCCTAATTCCCTTTAGATTTGAGGTAACCTAACACATCAATCACAGTTTGATTAGTCCTTAAGTATAGTTTCAAGAAATAGCTTTGAAAACTGATCGACTTAAAATGAGGAATTGACACCTTTCTTGAGTACATGTAGCCTGTGTGGATAGAACTCTCAAGCCATATCCCATGCCATTATTATTTACAATAACATCATCATTAATATTAAGCATCTTCCATGTAGAGAATTCCAAGCATCACTGGAATCGTGAAGGAGTTTGTGCTAACGTACAACTTTTTCAAATGTGGTAAACTGACATGAAACCAGATGGACTCACATGCCTATGATTATCAAGAACAAAGCAGCAGCAGGTTTAGAATCAACATCTCCTTTGTACTAATCCAGCACTTCAGAAGAAGAAGCAGCACCCCAGCCCTGATATCTTCTCCACTGGTTTCTGGCATTGCTGCCAGGCAGATAATGACCATTCTGCATTTTCATTCACTCTGCTATTCCAGTTAGTATTATCAATCAGAGCCTCAGGAACATTGCATGGAGATTACCTCATGATTATAGAACTTGCTTTTTATGGCACAATAGTTATCCATAGACTCAGGCAGCATTCCTCGTTGAGGAGGAATGTGTATAGATAGTGGCATATTGGTATGTTCCACAAACTGTCTACTCAGATTGGATTGCCTGTTTATTTAATATCCCATCTGTGAAGCATGACTATTAATACAGAAATCTAGAGGAGGAAAGAGTGCTTATGAAAAAGCACACATGATAAAGTGGGCTTTTTAAAGTGCAGTGAGAAGCTAAGAAAATCAAGGTCTGGATATGAGCCCTTTTGCTTTAAGTACATGCGTATATATACACACTACACAAAATGAAGTTACAATTTTTTTTATTTTTTTTTTCTCCAGGAGCAGCCTGACATTTGGAAGTCACTCCAAGCAGGGGGTTCATCTCTGCCTGTGGAAAACAGCATTGACTTCCCTGGAGTCCTTCTTTCTAAGCCAAGCACAGTCCTTGCCATGCAAGCTTCTTGCAGAGAAACTGGCTGAAGTTCCAGCACTTGTGATATTCCAGCCCTGGACTTCTCTTGAGGTAGTTTGTCACTCTTGCTAAAATATACTGGTAACGCCATAGTTCATGCTAGGATGAGACTGAATTCTTTTTCAGACTCTCGAATAGATGTGAATATATGCAAGGTCTAAAGCAAAAGGGTGCTGCATCACATCCCTGAAAATTACATAGTCTCTGTCAAAAAAACCCCAACCAGAATCTAGCCAGTGTTCACAGTTTCACAGCTCTTGACTGTGAGAGTCCAGGAAACACTCTAGTGACATGTCTTAGCTTTCAGTATGTCTGCCCTTATCACAGGCTCTAAAGAAATATTCCACAGGGAAATGAATTCTGCTCAGTAGATAAGAACTTGATGATTTAACATACGAAATACATACTTGCTGTCATGCTTCCAGCAGTTGTCAACACTTTAATGCTGTCCTGCTTAACTTCTACCTTAGCCCTGTGTTCTCAGGATAATTGTGCTACAGAGAGGAGTTAGACAAACTCTTCCTTTGTTCTGCCCTTGAAACTCAATTACAATTTTCTTAACCATAACCAAGGACAGAGATGCTACTTGGCAAATACAAAGCTTCTCAGCATATACTGAACACAGTGACTGTAGTCAGCTTGCAAAGCTGAAGTGGGGAAAGGATGGAAGTGATCTTGCTCTTGTACATAGGCTAGTGGGAGATGAAGGCAGATTCCCCAGAAAGACACTCACCATCCGGAAAACCTGGCCTAGTCCAAAGGAAAGAGATTTACTTCTCATAAGTGTGTAAGCTCCACGGATAAGTCAGCCTTAGCAGGGGTGATTACAGAGGACATAAATAGGAAGAAAAACCAAATTAAGCCATGCTTCCCTTCACTTTGGTGGCAATGATTTGTCAAAAGAGTGTCCAGACTTGTAGCCTGAGAGTGTTTACATTGAATCAATGGCTGCTCTTATGCCTTCCAGCTCTGATGACATGGAAGCATGCACACGTTCAATTGTAATTTAAAATAGTATCAGAGCATGTGTGAGCTTGAGCTGTCCCAAGTCAAAAAGGAAGGCAATGTCTATGTTAGCTGTGCTTCAGTGGCTTGATAGGACAGGTCAGATATAAAATGAAGTAACACTGATGAGAACATCAGTTGGAAGAACAACTACAGCAGTCAGGAGAGCATAGCTCCATTCCGAGGCACTATGTCACAGAATTTCCAAAATCGAATTTCCAAAATCAAATTTCCTCAGGATTTTATTTTCAGGGAAAATTAGAAAAGTATATTCTTTACACCCATCCCTTACGTACTAGGTTTTCACGCAACTTTGAGTTAGTTCACTGATGCATTCATTGGTCTGAACCTGGTATATACCTTAACTAGACAAAGTATTCTCTTCCTTTTCATTGCAGTAATTATCTCAGATGATTGAAAATACTCTTTCCATTTCCTCTATCTTGTTATGAAATGGATCTAATAACAGGTACCTACCTCATACTTATTTTTGGCACCCCAAGAATTTATTTGCATCAATAAAATTAGGTTTAATGGTTTGGCATCTGACAGGTTTTTTTTTTTGACAAACTGTCTTTAGCTTGGTGCAGGCATTGTGAAGTAAAGCACCTCCCACCAGTCTCCTTTAAGTCAGTAATCGTGAACTACTTTTTGCTTCTTGTCCATTCTCAAGGTGTAGGTGTATTAATTTATGCAGCAGACACTGAACTCAGGAAGCAGCAAGAGAGATTATATACTTACACGTTTTAATGAGCTATAGCAACTCGTTCTAGTTCAGAAATATAAATGCTGGTGGAAGCAAGACTTAGATAAATGAAGTCAAGCAAAACAGGGGAGCAGAGTTCCTGCTTCCTGACTCAGCTGTTTACCTTCCCCAGTAGGTTTTTTTTCTCTAGGCACAAAAGTGATGAAGCTTTCGAGCAAACAGCTGAAACCTTTCCCAATTAAATCATAATTAAAGTGAATGAAGCTCACCTACAGTTTTGAAGCTATCATTCTGCAGTTCAATGCAGGGAATAGCTATATAAAATTCATGTTTCAGCTGAAAAAAAAAGTGAAGCAAGAAAGACTGTTTACAACAACCCGAAAGCAGTCGATCCAAACGTAGCTTCCAACTAGAGCATTTTTTTTTCCGCTTAAAAAAATATGTCCAACTTATTTTGGCTATCTTTTAATATTTTCAAACTAAAATATGGAAAAGCTTGGGGTTTTTTTGAGGTTAAAACAAGTTGTGTGAACTCTTATGGAAATATTGTCTTGATTTGAAAACTCCAACATATATTGGTATATGTTTGCTTTTGAAGAGGTTTATACCCCTTCCAGTTATATTTTTAGTGATGTAAGTTTATGCTCACAGCCAAACATGGCTCTTAACAGCCTGAGTCTGTTAATGACTAACTGGCACAACTCTAATAGATGGAAAGCTATAAATGGCTTTTGGACACAACTACCATTTAAAGAAGTGTGTTATAGCTGCCCTGTGAAGAAGAGCACTGAGACTGTTATGATACAGAGCAATAAAATTAAGTACAAGCTTCAATAATTCAATTGTATCATTTGTAAATTTGTAGATGGCTGAGAGAGTATTTTTTTTTATTTTTTTTTTTAAGTTTCCATGATTCTTGAAGTTCCACTAATAAAAATATAAGTGATAGTTCTATTATTATCTTGTTTAAAATTCATCAGTCAGCAAAACACAGAGTGGGCAATATCATGGAATGAGCAGATCAACCATATGTGTCTGACTGCAGTATAATCAAAACAAACAGCCTGTAAATTGTCCTCAGGTGAAATCTGTTCATTTGGGCAAACCCACAAATGTTTATAAATACTCAGCGCTGGGAAGTGCAGACTCAGTCTAAAAACTAAAAATCAATCATTTAATTAAAAAGGTAGAATCATAATAAAGATTATTCTAATTGGCTTTACCCAAGATCCTTCTGAAGTACCTGCTCTTCTAAGCTACAGTGCTTCAGAAAAATACATCAAGGGAAGAAGTCCTGGCTCAGCTAACAATGACAAACTATCTGTTGTCTTGAATGAATGCAGGGTTTCAATCCTGCTATTTAAGCAGTAAGACAGGGAGTCTGCTGTTTCCTACTTACTGCAACTCATTTTTGCACGCATGGTACAACAAGCACTACTCCAACCATCAGTAGTCTTTGTTCATAAATCCCACATAACAGGAGCCCTTTACTCCTCTCTGATTCCAATGCATGGTAAGCCTTGTTACTCTAGTTTTGAACTCAGTTTTAATTTGTATTGTATTTACTTTGCTTTTTAGAATTCTAATTTCCTTTTTAATCCAGTGAACTCTGATCACTAAATCTGAGATTACTTTGGAAGCAGTAAGAAGTTAAGTGCCAAAAAAGATGGTATTTTCCCTTGCTCCCAGATGAAGAGCATTGGTGCTAAAGGCTGATGTACTCAGTTTCTTCCAGCAGCCAGCAACAGAACCTATATCAGTCCACTGATTCATGAGATCTAGACAAACTGTAAGAAAAAGAACTAGTCAGTCACTAGATGTAGGTGACTGAGAACCAGCATTCCTTTCCAAACAATTGCCCAGCAATGTGATATATCAATTGGATCATGGACCGGGGACAATTTTTCCCCCCTTTTGAACAATTTGATTTTACCTGTGCATCTTCAGGCACTCCAGCACACACAGATGCCTGGTGAGATTTTGGAAGTTTTGAATACAGACAGTAATTGCTTACTTCCACAAGTTCTTCCATGATCTGCCAAGCAGTTCTCCAGCTATTGCAACAAAAATACACTCAGAGGAGGGGGTGGGTGCTTATCTAGCTTTCTCTGAGGGTACTCAGCAACAGTATTCTGAGTTATTAAACACCATGCTCCTTAACAGTACCACAAATATCATTACTTCTGTATAAAAGAAAACCCCCAAACCTCTCTTCACGCTGGACTTTTTCAAGGGCCTGACACAGTCTTTAAGGGAATCTTCCTTTGCGCGTAGCCCATACTCATGGCCTGAATTAATTTAGCATAACATGGACTTTGCACACTTGTACAAAGACAGCTAGGTTGGTTACTGTGGGTCAGGAATCAGAGCAAGACAGATTTTTGGCTTAAGGACTTGGTGAATCAAAGCAGCATGCTGGGGAAAAGCTGTCAGAGTTCTGAACATGGCTGTTCATTGTGTGGAATTTCTGTTGCTGTCTTGTTCTGTCTCAAAGCTAATCAACTGATATCCATCTGAAATGAAGTATAAACTCCGCATTGCACAAGCTTATCAGCGCTATTCTGAATTACACCAGCCGGAGAGAATTTAGCCAGACTAGGTGGGGCCCAGAAATGTGCATTTCACATTGTATCTGAGAGTTATTCATGATTTTGTTTAAATTCTACGTTAGCTTCTGAGAATTTGGAGAAACACAAAGAAATTCCTGTACAGCTTTACATTTCCAAGTCTTTACCAGACTCCAGAAGTATACGTGGGAAGCAAGCAAAACCTCCCTGAAGATTACTTACTTCTACTAGATTTACCGCAGATATACTTTGATCACCCTCCATTCTTCACAGATCATGACAGAGGTAATTGTTTCCTGACAGCCCAAAAAGGACTGTATCAGATTAATTTTGCTGTGGGGCTAGACTAAAGTACAAATAGGTAAAATGTACAAGTAATTGGAAGGGAAGAGGGTAACTAAACTCCAAGTGGCACATCCAGCAAGAACACATTTGTGGCCAGGGCAGCTACAGCAGTCAGGTGTTTCAACTCCCAGTGCAATTACTTCTGTAGAAGATCATCTCATGAGCAACCATGGCTTTTCCAAGCACATATTTATCTTATTTATAAGGCTTTCTGTGGCTGCTAACATTAATCCAATATGGAATGATCCTCCTATTTAATTATCAACTAGGAGGAAGTGACTGTCCAACTTTACTTCAGTACATGCAAACCAACTATTAGTGGAACAATAAAACACATCCTTTCATGCCTTAGTATTTTATTAATGAGCACTGCACCTTACCTATAAAATTAAAAGGGAAACAATGCTTTCTTCTGCATTATTCTCCCATTTTGAAAAGCTTAGTCTTTCAGGATGTGCTTATTGGTATTATATGCTGTTCCTACTCTCTTATGCTATCAATTTCAGTGTCCCACAGTGCTGCTTCTCACTGCACATGTGCCATCCAGGTAGTCCAGTCTAGAACAATGCTATAAAGGCAGCCATTTATCAAGCAACTGTCATTCTGAAAGATCAGGAATACTTTCAGTTCAAGAAATGAGTCAATAGTAATGTGGTAAATTGAAAATTGACTATTACCATTTTCTAAAACAAAAGCAGAGACTATTGTATCTTGCTAATTTTAGACACTTGGACTTTGAAATGTCTGACCAATTTCAATCATCATTCTCCATCCCTTCCTGGAACCCAGGAATTTAAAAGCTTTCCCCTTCTCCCTGAGTGAAGCAGGTAAGATCTGTAGAAATAGCAATTTCAGCAGGTAAAAGGAGATGACTCAACTGATCTTCCAGACTTTACAATTTATACATGCTTATGTAAGCATCACATTCCCCAACAATGACAAGTGCCTCCTGACTTCCTTCATAACACAGACTATGGAACTTGGTCCCCTCACCAGGTTCTTTGTGGTTGAGTAACAGAAAACCCATCTTACCCCTTGGAAACTGCTCCTGTTGTAGAGGTGGGCTCCAACTCAGAAATTCTTGGACAAACTGGTTTCATGAGCATTGCTGTTGGCTGCTCTGAAAGTCAATTATGATATGCTATATGAGAAAAGAAACGGCTGACATGTTTTTGGTTTTATCCTATTTTTGTCACTTCTATTTTTAAAATCAATTAAAGCTGTTGAGATTCATCAAAGAGGCAATAAGATGACAGACTGTGTAGCAGCAGAAGACTGATAGAATACTTACCTCTCCTGCAGCTGTGCAATCAACTTGAAAATAGACTAAAACAACAGCCCCAGGAGCTAGGAAAAACTTTACTGATGCAATGTGAAAAGAGCTCAGTAAGTTTTAGATACTGCAAAATAGGACAGCTTGAAGAGAGGAAGGATCATTTTCTTTATTTTTGGTTCTAGAGGGAGTGGACAACCCTCAGTAGGCCCAGTTCTTATCAGACATCTGTGCTACTGTCTCACTAGTTTTAAGAATTATTTAAAGCATTGTTCTCCTATGATTTTCCTTACCATTTACAAATCCCCTTTTGTGCCTTCCCGTGTTTTATGAGCCTCCTGGTTTCAGCTGGGATAGAGTTAATTTTCTCTGTAGTAGCTGGTGCAGTGCTGTGTTTTGGATGTTTAAGATGAAAACAATGCTGGTAACACACCGATGGTTCAGTTATTGCTCAGTAGCAGTTGCCCTGATCAAGGACTGTTCAGTCTCTCATGCTTTGCTAGTGAAGAGGGCACAAGAAGCCAGGAGGGAGCAGAGACAGGACACCTGGCCCAAAATGGCCAAAGGGATGGATATTACATCCTGTAGATGCTTAGAACAGAAACTGGGCGAGTTACTCAGAAAGGACCAGTCACTGCTCAGGGACAGGATGGGGATTGATAAGTGGGTAGTGAGCAATTGTATCGTGCATCACTTGTCTTTCTTGGGTTTGACTCCTGTCTTTCATTACAGTTATTACTATATAATAATTTATTTCAGCTATTAAACTGTTCTTACCTCAATCCACAGGTTTTACTTTCCTGACTCTCCCCATCCCACTGCAGGGGAGTGAGCAAGTGCATAGTACTTGCCAGATGGGGTTAAAACACCACAATGAATCTACTTTGAAACCCTGGAGTTGGTCATGCAGCTGCTTAACAAATAACCTGTTTTCCCAATTTGGCATTCTAATGCTGATGAAGAGCATTTAAGTTTATTTTCTCTTTCAGCTTCTTATGGCTTCTAAAATTGTGTACACAGCCCTTGGGCCACAATTTCAGTATTGTCACTGCTACATAATAGCACAGATGCATTCCCAGACACCCAGAGAGGTAGAAATAACTGTAATATGGTTTTGATTACCCCTTGCTCTCACACCTAACAGGATTAAGGAAAGGTTGATGGGTTATGGAGCCATCAGATCCAAAGAAAAATAGTGCTTTTCAAAATTCAGTCCCAGTAGGCAAAGCTTGTGAATCACCAAATTTCAAAATGCAAAGTCAAATGGAAAAATACAGACAAAAAAATCCCACCACTCAGTATTTGCTTTGTCCTTTCCTGTTAGCTAGAATACCCATCATATTATTTTTATGAGTGACTATACAATGACATATCAGATGATTTGCCTTGGTCTTGATGACTTCTAGTATCTATACTGAGCCTGAGGCTTCATACTGTCAGGGATGTACTTGAACAGTACATGGGCTTACTATAAATTATATAGCAACTTCACTCTGATCTGTATCAAGCAGCTAGACATCTGCTATCTTTTTGCTGAAAGATGTAGGGAATACATTAAAATGTCAATACTTCCACCACAGAGCCAAATTAGTTTGCATCCATAGGAATTTGTGGTCATGGTCTTCCTAATTCAGTAACCAAGTTCTTAGGTCAGTTGAACTGGCAGGTGGGTTGAAACCTGAAAGTTGCTACAAAACATGAAAATATTAATGAGACATGAACTTCTGGAGTAAATACCAAACACTTTTAACTGGCAAAGACAGACTTGCAGTGACATGTCCAAAGGAACAGAAGGTGAGACTGCTGTGGGGAAGCCCTGTGTTAGATGTAGCAAAATTGGATGTTGAACATAAAAAAATTGCTGGCTGTATATTTAAAGAGCACTTTCAGTGGAAATCAAGCTATTAAAATATCATCCTCTAAGGGCAAGAGAGAAGAATAAATGTAAAAGCAGAGAAACTTCTGCTTTTTCATGATCCTGACATATTTTAGAGTAATGGAGTTAATCATGATATACTATTTTAATTGACACAGGATGAAGATTTTTCTCCCAGAAAGGAACGATCCTAAGGGAGACCATTACAAGATGTTGCATAAATACATGTACAAAAGGATTGTAAGTCTTTTCTGTGTTCTTGAAAAGCTCTTGAATTTTTTCCCTGCTTAATGTTCCCCTCCTGTAAATTCATAAAGAGGAATACTGAAATGTTCTTGAGTCTGTGTGTGTCCATGTCAAATTAATCCTGTGCATTTAGCCATAAAGTGTTTAAAAGTTCTTTATGGGCGTTTTTTGAGAGCAGTTTAAACAGCCTGTTGTATTTTAGTTTGCTTACCTACATATTTGTGCAGGGTAAAACATATGGGCCTCAAGCTGGTTTGGTTTGACAATGGCTTTTGTGGGCTTTAAGCCAACCATGTTCACCAAATAGAACCTGCCTATGGAAGTCGCTCCCAAATACATTCTTTTATTTCAATAGTAAATACACTTTTTACCCCAAACCTGATGTTAAGTACTTTGAAAGTAATAATTGTATGTCAATAGCACCTAGAGGCACCATCCACTTTTTTGTATGGGTACAAAGGAAAACCTGGCAGCTTTACCTCTGGAGTTTCTGTCTCTGCAGCCTCAACCCTATTGGACCCCCCTCACATGTACCAGCCCAAAGGCTGTGACTGCTCCATTAAAATGGGTCAACTCTTCTGTGGTGATACTTCAACTGATTTGTCAGAGCTGTGCCCCACCATCATGTATTGCAGTTTCTGGATTTGATTTGCATTCTAGATACTTTAAAGAATAGATTGAGATCTAAATGTATTTGAGTGTGAAGTAGGCAGAGAAATTGCGATCCCTCAATTCATTCAGTGTTTCACCCCAAATTAATATAGTGTTTCTCTCCAAGCTGTGGTTTAGAACATTCTATGTTTACATGCATCTTAACTTATTGGCACTTGCAGATTATCCTGTCACCCCCCTGTAAGAATCTAGAGCAGAACTCCAATTCTGATGTCCTCAGGCAGATGTCCTGGGTAGGCAATCCACCTACCAGTGAGTGTGATCCTTTCTGCTTACTGCCCTGAAGTTTACTGAGATACAGAAAACTTGTGTCTTTTGGGATGTTATAAAGCATGTTATTTCAAGCATAAAGGGACCAGATGGCACAAATAAAGACAAGTGGGTAAGCTTTGCACTTACAGCGTAGTCAGGTGCTTCCTTTAAAATGAGCTCTTACACGTCATGCAGGGGCTTCAACACTTTGAATTATAATTCAAGTGGATAAGACTCTGATTCTGCTCCCTGCTGACTTCCAATGCACAACTATTTTCTGAAGCAGCACACTGAAGATACTAGTTGTATTTTCAGATGATGCAGCAGGGGAGATAACTACTGTCTTCTCAAACTCAATGGCAGTCTAAAGTTTCAGATGAAGGACTCTGCCCTTTCAGAAGCAGAACCAAGTTGCACCTTGCTTCGACACCAGAACACAGTCAAATGCTTTAAACAATAAACAGCACATGAAGTGATTTACCACATTAAGATAAAACTATATTGAGTGCTGTAGGCCTCAGACTATCATTCACTTTATCAGCTATTTATGCTTATGCAGGAGAAAGGATTTGTCAAGCCTGTCCAATCTCTGCCACTTGTTTAACCTATGTATGAATTTATAATCTGTCATTGTTTTCAAAGTGTCATGCATGAGAGCGCATCACGAAGGAGTGAGAGAAAAAACTATGAAGGCTTTTCAGCAGCTCTCTGAAGATTTCTAAAATGATAATTACTTCCTTTGTTCCATTTCCCACTTGGCTCTTCGAAAGGCTCAATCATACAGCAGAGCTGAGGGGGAGGATGTTTGAGGATGCAAATACACTTATTTTCAAAAACCCATTGCTCATTCTGGGAGTACCATGATACTGTAGTCAAAAGCTTTCAAGAACCATTAAGGAACTAGTATTGTGAGCCACCAGGGGGTTGTCTAGAAAGAACTGATCTGCAGACAAGAAACAGTTTTGGAATGCTGTATCTTAAGCTATATGCTTTTAAGTGCCTCACCTTTCTGCTTTGTCACCAAAGAAAGTAAAGTTAAATGCAGCAGTTGTGATAACAGCTGGTCTCTGCATACTCTGCTGCACACTGCCAAATCACACTGATAACAGGTACTAAGGAATTTAGCTCCTATTAGCCAATTCTCTAATATTATTCAGCTGGGAAGACATGATTAAACAAAAAATTTCCCTGAGCTGAGTGCAACAGCGAACAAATCAATGAGAGTGGGATTACTAGAATAAGAAATATTAACAACTATAGTTACTAAAAAAGGGAAAAACCTAAGACCCTCTGAAGCTTTCAGAAGCATGTACAGAGGCTGTAGGACTAGATACGGACAGGACAGCTGAGCCTGAACTATTTTACACTAGGAGCATGGTAGTCTTATGAGCAGGTTCTCTGACCATTTTGGAAAGTTGTATCAATTTTGTCTGGATGTAGCTCAGACAGGCAAGCACAGAGCACAAAATTAGGTTTCCTTTTTTCCCCAGAAACTAACATTTTGTTTTCAAAAAGTAACAGCAGATTTTCTTATCTTAAAAAAGCCAAACATGCTGTAGCAAGACGATAATATTCATGTTTGTTAAGCAAGTCTGTTTCTGGGATGATTGAAAGCAAGGAAGGTGCTGGAAAGTAGGGATGTAAGTGCTCTCTTGTACTTTGGCAGACTCCTCTGCAGGAAGGAATTACACATCTTCACATAATGGTGTAGCAGAAACAGCAGGAAGAAGTCTAAATGTGGGAATATGCACCTTCCTTAAGCAAAGGCATAGAAAAGGCCTGATGTAGTTTTGAAGTTTGAGACCCTCAAGAAGATGACATACTGACCACAGTGTCACTCACCCTTAGGAGTGAAAGGAGAACATCTCAAAGCAAAGTGGCACTGCAGAGACAATGTGGGAACAAACACAGGGACATTATCTGCTGCTATTCGAGACCTGCAGTGTACAAGGAATTAAACATCCCATAAAAATAAGTTAAAAGTGCATCAGGGAACTGGCTCTGCAGCCAGCTCCTCTTTCCAACTAGGAGAATGGTTTCTGCCAATAGCTTGGATCAGCATTCTAATTTTGAGCTGCCTGGAAACTCCCTCCCTAACTTTGTAGGAATGCAAGACTAAGAATAGTCTTCATGAGTACTAACTGGGTAACTGGCCCCATAAATAGAACTGAGCGTAAGGACTGACCCCACAGCTCAAACAAAACACTCAGTTTTATCTGATTTATCCACTCTAGATACATCCATTAGTCAGAAATATACAGCTACTGAAGAACCTGTTACCCACAGGCACCCCTGGGAAAGCACACATCCACATGCAGTATTGTAAGAGACATCACTGCAGGGGAAGAAGCTTATTAGATCATAGGATTGCTCATACATCTATAAGCACATAGCAAATTTATGAGTGAAAGAAACATATTTAGAGCCAATCTAGCACAGTAATATATACTCATGCTGCTGATCTCTTTTAAAGAAGTGGAATTAAGTATAGACCTTACGGATTTCAAACAAGATCTCCACTTCATTCTCAGCTCATCAATACGTTCACTTGTTTGTGGATTAGTTAGGTTAGTACAACTGCCCCCAGGCCTCTGCAGGAAAATCAACTCATTTAGGTTCAGTCAATGTGTTTGTTATTAAGTTCAAATGAGTGCTCTAAGCACTGGCAACAAAAAAGTCATACCACCACATTTCCCAACAGAGTTCTGAAGCAGAAATCAGTGAAACTGCAACAAAAAAACCCCTAAAAATACTAAAGCTTCCTTTTTGTAAGATAGGCAATAAGATCTCTTAGTGCCTTATTTGCATCATTCAATGTTATTTCTCCAAGCTAAACTGGTGCCTCAACTCCCCTGAAAGTCCATGAAAAGAATTGCACATTTCTAGAGAACAAATGAACCCAGCTGTCATCAGATGATTGCATTCTAGACAAGGACTACTGAGTAAAGAAGGAAACAAATAAGAGATGCCTCTCTCTCCATTTGCTAGATAACACTTTGAAGATTAGGTAAAACAGATGACTAAAGACAGGTGAGCTAAAGCTAGTCCATCTTGATTCATTATTGGATATGATTATTCCAACAGTAATTCACCCAGTGGAATTCTTCCTGTTTACTGTGATGCACATAGTACAGTACAGGTAAAGCCTAATGAAAAGATTCGTCGATGCATTCCTCTTTAAAATGTATTTCTAGCACATGCCTACCTGCACAGATGAACGACAGTGCTACTCACAAGCCTTACAAATGCTGTTCACATTCCAGACTGCTCACTTCCAGAGGAGCAGCCCCTCTTGGGTAGATCTTGTACTAACTAGGGAAACAAGTGCAGACTTCAATGGCTTTTTTTCTCCACCTTTCCTGAAGAGAGGGTGGGCAGCCATTGATTACTACTGCCTCTGGACTCCCTTCTAAACTTTGTTTCTACTATGAAAGATTAATTCTGAAGATTTCATCACCTTTTCATCCATTTTTGCCTCAGCAGGTCATCCCCTTGGCTTTCCCTTGCCTTCATAAATTTTTATCCCTTGCTCCTTCAAACAGTGCCTTCCTCACTGGAGTACACCACCATCTCTCTCCACTCCTTCTAGCTGTCCCTCCATAACGCAGCTCTTTCTTAATCATGATGATAGGAACTGGTTAACAAACAACTGAGTTTTGCACTGTGATCCAGAATATTCATTTGCCTAGTCTCTCTTCTTCTGCTTCCTTCTTCACTCAGCAGTTCCAAGCTGAGATTTTATCTGTGCCTCATGAGGAAAAACCATTAGTGCTGTAGGATGCAGGTAAACATTACTACAAGCCCCAAAGTGTTGTGGGGCTGCATGCATGATATTAAGGGAAAAGGGATTTTATCTACCACTGCAGTAGGACATAACAATCCTTTTGAACATGATCTTACAGGCCAGACACAGCCATAAATCAGCCAGGTAGGCTGATTTAATATGTTTGTTTCAGAAAACCTTTGAAATTAAGTGTTTTATAATTCACTTCAAAAGTGGATCATACCTTCAACTAGGAGCAATTAAAACATTCACCTGTGATAACAGGGATATCATGCAAAGTAAAAGGCACATTTTACTGGATAGCATGTATTTAAATAATGCTAGGTAGTTCCTGGAAAAAGAGCTATGTTATGTTTCATCTATATTTCTTTTAAATAAAAATAATGGCTCCTTTTCTTTACCTTTCCCTATTCCAATAAAAGCATAGTTTGAACAAACTTGCCACCATTTCCAAGTGGAATTTCAATTATTAAAGGACAAATGTATACAGGCTTAGACCAATTCTGAACTGATGGTTCTCAGGCCTTTCTGTTGATTTTTGTAAGGAGCAAGACAAGTCAGCTTTACCCAGTATCCAAAGCCATACACCCATGGAGCTCCATTTTGTTATCACCATTTTCAGCTTTAAAATTTCTGAAACTAAACTGAACATACAGTGATAAGAACTGCTTGGAACAAATAAGTTAGAAATGTCACTAATAGTAGTCATGATACACGGACTATTTACCTAGGGCAAGACAGGAGTGGTAAGGAAATAAAAGAATGAACATTGTATGATGGCTTTTATTTCCATTTAGAATAGTGAAGGCCCTTTTACTGGTTTCATTACAAGATAAACCATCCCCCATTTATAGCTTCCAGAACCTGAAACATTCCAGGTGTCCCAGAGACGTTTAGTGGGAGGACAATAGGACCAGGTAAGATTCCTGATACCATGGTGGTGATATACAGCTTATTTGCATCCTTTTAAGGGAATTCAGTATTCTAATCCAAAAAACCTCATTTAAACCTGCTACAACTTGTCACAGTGTGGAGCCTGAAGTCTAGGCTAGATGCAAAGACAATCACAACATGGGGAAAACACCCAAACAGTTTATTCTAAATGACTTCAGTCCATAAGACTTCCAAGCAACTCTGAAGTATTACTAGCTTTATATTCTTCTACTTCCATTAAAGCACCCAAAGCAAATACTTCCCTTTCCTTTACAAGTGTAGACTAGTAATTTCCATTAGCTAAAACATACCTGCTGAGTCTATCCTGTTATTGTCTTGCTGGGATTGTAATTAGGAGTGAGTGAATTTGACAAGAAAATGCTCATTACTTGTTACAAATTCAGTTGATTTCAGTATTTCACTTGCAGATTTCCAGTGCTTTAGTTTATGGACAACATGCTGTTACAGCAGACACAGGATCTTACTCCTGAATAATATGTTAAGATCGCTGTGTGCTAACACCTATATCAATCACTTAAAATCAGATACACAAGTCTCAAGTCTTCTAAAACATCAACTTGCAAAAGAAGAAAACCTAGGAGTCCCTTTTTCCCTTTTCTCACTCTCAGTAGAGCAGCTTATTTGTCTTACTGTTGTCCTCCTTAGAGAATTCCTACTGCAGGTCTGCTTCCAGCCTTGTGGCGTCATAAATAACCCTTGCTGAGGACACATTGGCTATGCTTATTCTGAAAAAGATGGTGCAGTCATTACAAAAGCAGCATTGTGCCCAAGTATGTGGGTATTAAGGAGGAAAGCCTCCACAAAGGTTGAGTCTTTTACATGTTGCACCTTGAAGCACAAACCTAAGTTCAAGCATCTTCACAGATGCAGCTTTACCCATCTGCAGACAAATAACTGCAGTAATCAAACAGGTTCTTAGGCAGCAACCTTTAAGTTTTGTTTAAGCTGATCTGCTAGTACAATACATAGTACAACCCTTCAGAGATTGTTTCCTTTGCTACAAGAAGGTCAATATTTATATAAAATGAAAACAAACTGTAAGTCATTCAATATGCTTCCCACAGGCTACAGTGGTAACAGACACTGTGTTACTTTTAGTGTTCTGAGACAAAGTAGGATCAGCATACAAGTCAAAAACTAGAAAGAAGTCCTGTAAAATCATGCAGTTCTCTCTCAGGACACAATAAATTGGACAGGATTCCATAAATGCTTTGCCCATCTTAATTTGCAAAGACAAATTGCAAAGCTTCAACTGTTTCCACCAGGAAAATATTTTAGCCATTTAGAAAGTGATAGAAAAAACATAGCCCTTAAAAGTCAAGAATAGCTGGCATGGTCACTTTTTTTGACTACGTATTTGATAGATTAGGCAATTTCCAATGGCAGACCTACTGCTGGGAAATGTTTTAAATTCTTCTTTTATACTGGCTGGTGTTTGCAACAAAATATGGACATTGATTCTCAGTTCAAATGAGGCTTGGCATTTGCCCTGTTGTAAATCATGAACCTAAGCACTGTTAGTCATCTCTTCTATAGTCTTTAGGGATTTTTCTGGTTCCTTTTTTTTCTCCCCCCAAACTCACTTCAAACTTTGCCTCCTGTCATCATCCAGATGAGTTCTGAGTAACATGATAATACTCCCAATTTCTCAAGTGGCACGACAGAGTAAAAGTAAACTGTGCGAAGGACCAAGGTTTAATAATCATCTCTGGTTTTAGAAGCAGCTTAAGTGTTAGCAGTATGTAATGCCTAATCTTTACTATCAGAGACATCACTTTAAGTTAGGAAAAGCTTTGGCTTATCACAATAGATTTAGGAGTAACCGAAGACAGTGAGTATACATTTATGTTACTTCTCCATGAGTGACAAATTACAGGGTTCACATTTCAGAGATATTTAGTGACTGATCATAGTTTGCTTCCACTGTTCTGAACGTCTTCCTTAAAATGATTATGTTGTCAAACATCTCATAGCTTTTAACAGCTTCGGTTAATACCTACTAACAAAAGAGACACCATAATAACTGATGAGAACTCTGAACAGAGACATTCAGTTTTCAGTATTTAAAGCCTGAGGTGGGTTGTTTGGTGGGTTAGACTGGTTTTTGTGGGATTTTTTTTTTTCCTGTTCCAGATACTAGGCACTCCACAGAAGACATTTTCAGTCTGAAGTCCACCATACTCTCTGCTACTCATAAGACTTTAATCCAGCAAATAGGAAGCTACATAAATGAGTTTTTACCTATTTAAGTACACACTAAGTTTGCTTAAGAACCTGTTGTTTGAGATCTTTGAATTCTCATCTCTACTACAAAGGTCATAGATTATTTTTTAAATGAAAATCTAAGCATTCTAAACTCTAGACCTTTAAAGCAGAAAAATGAGTATTGTAAGGTTCATGATAAAATAAGAAACCTCACCGCACAGTTTTCACTTCAGGATACAAACCTGTACATGCTGAAAGAGTTTAACTATGGTTTACAGTATTTAGAGGGGAGAATGGCAAATAGACTTCCTGCATAGAATTTATGAAAGCATCCAAGCTAGGAGCACAAATCCTGCTGTTTCACATTTGAAATCACAGTGGGTGGTTCTTACATGCAAAAATTGAACTCCTGATACAACATGAACAGACATAATTCAGGGAATTAATAGTCACAGCCTGCATTTGCAACAAATACATATTTATATGTTAGTGTTCCCAAAATAATGAGCAGTAATGGAGCATTCTGTACATGTTCTTTCTGCTGATTATCAAAAAAAGCCACCAAAATCCCAGCTGTCTCTGTGAGGGACCCTGTTTCTTGTGACTTAACAGTATTTTAATTTCATGATCAAGACCATCCATCCAGCAGACCATAATAAGCCTGTGAAGCCATTCCTCTTTCTTCTCACAAATGAAGACAGCACAGCTGAAGCAGCAGAGAAAGAGAAAGGGCTCACAGAGGTCACCATCCTTCTGAACTAAAGGAAGAATCAAGTGGCAACCAGCTCCCAACAGTTTGATTTCCAGTGCAATCCATAGTCTACTACCACAGCTGTGCACCTCAACTTACTGCTGAAGTTGTGACCAACCAGTCCCTGTCCAACCTTGGCAACCAATGGGGCTCAAAAACATTCAAAATAGAGCCTGAACTTCTAGGCATCTTTAATAAGCCTCTTCAGAATATGAGAATTCCTCACTTCATGGAGCCAGCTTGGAAATTTTGAGACCAAATCACTCTCTCCATACTGGCCACATAGTGTAAGAGTCCCGTTTATCTCACAAGGGACACTTCAAGGTGAGTACATACAGAGATTTCTTAAGAAAGTCTGATCTCCAAAGGTGGCTAATGCAAGGCATTAGCACTACCCTTTCTTTCATATATTAAAAACCCCTGTGTAGTTTCCACTGGCATTGAAGTAGTGCCTAGAACCCAAATATGCCCTCATCACAGGGAGAATTGCATTCCAAAGTGATAGTTAACTATTTTATTTGCCTATACTTCCAAGGAGACTTAAACTTTACACAGAACAAGTGAATGATGAGCAACATCATTACGCTTGTTGCAGAAATGACCATGGGTTATACAAATGAGAAAAATGTTCAGCCACATGAAAATAACCTTCCCCCGAGAGGATTCTATTAAAGTTTAATGTTTGTTCTGTACTTTCTTGTGAATACAGATCATTTGTTCGCAACACCTTCGTCCCATAGAATCATCTGGTTTTCCCTTTCATGTCAAGGCTTTGCTAACACTGCACTCCATCCTCATTATGAGGCTTGCCACATTAAGCTGCTGTGGATAAGCTTCCAACACTTGGAAATCTAATTCAATTTCCTAGCATATTTTCCTTTTCAGAATTGTTCTTTTGTGAAGGGTGAAGTTAAATTTAGATGAATTGTGTCACTTGCAACTCCTTTTAAATGCAGCTCATTGGGAGCTACCTATAAACAGGTTCAAAATACTTCTCAAGTGGGTCTATCTTACTGCATTCAGCCTAACAACGGCTGTTGGTTCCAAGTCATCTGACTTGACACTGTATTCATGTCCACTTAAAGCAAGCTCATTCACAGATCACAAAAGAGGGTAAAATCAAAAGAATAGGACTCGAATGGGGGAAGAGAATTCTTCTCCCTCAAGCAAAAGAAGACAATCATGGTTATACAAAACTCCTGAAGGATCTTCCCTTAAGTTACCTTGAGTGAGAACTGTGCCTTTAGGAAATAGCTGCTAAATAAGTCTCATTCTCAGCTGTGGCAAAGCAGTACTGCAAAAGAAAGCTGTAAAAGAGTTATTTAAAGTATCATTACAGTCTAGGTGGAAATAGACACCATTTCCTTTCCTGCTGCACTTTAGAAGTGTGTCTCCTTTACATGCAGCTCTTGCAGGGGAAATTCAGTGTAATGAAAACCATCAGTTATGCAGACATTCCCTGTGTGAGATTCCCCATCACCCCATCTCTGAGCAGAGGCTTATTCAGTAAATTACCTTTCTCTGGTACAAGATTCAGAGCTTATGACTTTTCAGAAAAGACATCACTGAAAGTAATTAAATTACTAAATGTTACACTATGCATACCTTATTCCCAGAAGTTTGCTTTGGAAAATGATGACATGCCTGGTTGGGAGAGGAAATCTAAAATCTTTTTGTCAAATACCAGTGTTCAGACTCTGCTCAAACTTATGAATAATTCTAGTCTAATAAGCACTAGGAAATGGAAATACTGTGGCTTAAGATACGAATATAACTAACTCTGCCTCAGCAAGTGCTATGCTTGAAACGCAATTTGAATTCTTTCCCAGCCCTACCCACAGATTGAGCTTGTTTACTACTTTTTCAGAAATACAAATGTTTGCCTTACAGCACATTGCAGCCATGGTAAAGCTGCTCCTGTAGGCGACATTACAGAATTAACAGCTGCCTATTGGGTTTCCTTTCCGGGAAACCAGCAAGTGTCACCTCATTGCAAGCAATGGAGTCCCCAAAGCCTGTGCCCGTTTAAAATTCAACAAAATTATTTTAGACCTCATCCAGCAAATGCTGCAGTAAAATAAACACCTATAATACTAGAATCAACTTTTTTCCCCTTGCCACCTAGACTTCTCTTTATATATTCCCCACCTGAGACTGATTCTTACCATTTGAGGAGTCTCAAGTGATTTTTCTTCCTTTCATCAACTCTTTCAAACAATAAGCACCCAAAGCCACATGTGAAGTGGATCATGCCCAGCTTCTACCTCAGTACTTGTTCCACCCTGCCCCTCCCAACAATTCCTTACTACAATCCTTCAGCCTATGAATTTGGCGGAAGTAATTCAGGATGCAATATTAACTGCTGGAACAAAAGTATCTGAACAGAGCCTATAAGGATGCTGGGGAGGGACTGGTCATTAGGGACTGTAGTGACAGGACAAGGGGTAATGGGTTCAAACTCAAACAGGGTTCAAACTCAAACAGGGGAAGTTTAGATTGGATATAAGGAAGAAGTTCTTTACTGTGAGGGTGGTGAGGCACTG
>WYDI02000902.1:0-10086 GCA_009867235.2 Psittacus erithacus
TGGAATGGGTTGCCCAGGGAAGCTGTGAATGCTCCATTTGTGGCAGTGTTCAAGGCCAAGTTGGACAGAGCCTTGGGCGATATGGTTTAGTATGAGGTGTCCCTGCCCATGGCAGGGGGTTGGAAGTAGATGATCTTAAGGTCCTTTCCAACCTTAACTAGTCTATGATTCTACTATCAAGAAAAGGTCAGAATCTGCTCTTAACTCTGAGTTTGGTGTGATAGTCCAGAACTTGGTCAGCTGCTGCATAGGGATGGTATTAATCAGCCGCTGGCTTGGTAGAATGCTCCTGCGCACTAAATCCTGTGCCCAACATCACCTCAGTACCAATCAAAGCCGGGTTAGACATGGCTTTCAGCAACCTGATCTAGTGGAAAGTGTCTCTGTCCATGATAGGAGGGTTGGAACTGGATGAGCTTTAAGATCTCTTCCCACCCAAACCATTTTGTGATAGTGAAGGACAGTCTATGCACCTCTGGAGGACAGAACCAGTATTACGTATGTCCAGCTTTCAGTGAAGGTCTACACCAAGTCTGTAACATCATATCTGCATCCCTCACAAACCCCAACAAAACTCCCCTCACATGCTTTGTCAACCATAAAAGACGACACTTGGCTTTAGGATATATCAATAAGCAAAGGTTTATTAAATTGATACTCAGTATTAAAAGTGTTACAGTGTGATACATAAAGCAAGGAAAAAAGCTGTGCTTTTTAAAAACAATTAATAATCACCTGCTGAATGTCTGCCCAAGCACTACAGTAACTAGTAGCTGTTTCACAGTAGTTAGTAACATCTAGGAAACTCTTGGTTCTTGTAGCAGGATCTCAGCAGAGCCACAAGGGGTGTTGAGCCTTGCTTCCTCACTGGGCGTGAACAAGAGCACCCGCTCCCTGGCCGTACCCAAATCCCTTGGGGCCAAAGTTCTTCGCATAGCAACCTGTGAGAAAGAGGGACATGGAGTAGCTGAAGCTTATGGCTCGTTAATTAACAACAGCTCTGTATAGGATAAGCCTCTCATCTGCTTCCTGTCAGTAAGCAGAAAATCCCCATCAGAAGCAATGCTTAAAAACATTGTCAAGCTCCATAACTACCACGACTGAACTCAGCTGCTATGGCTGTTCAGTCCATGTAGCTCCCAACCTGCTCTGTGAAAGCAGCTTATCAGTTCTGTGCCCAGGTACCTGTTAAGGCACATGTTATCAAACCACTGTGTGGATCAAGTTTTTATCCACAATGCCATGGAAGAAGGCATGGCAGAATGCTTGCTAGCTTGTTTCCTTTCCTTGACCCAGGGAGAGGGCAGGGGCTGCTCTTGCATTTCTCAGTGTGCAATGTTTTGCTTGACGCAGATGTAAGCTACATCAGCAGCTTCAGTAATATTTCATTTCTCAGCTCTATTCCTATGCCTCATAGAACACTTCTATCCTGACAATAGCATGCAAATTTCTTATACCAGGAATGAATTGAGAGCTATCCTTGTAACACATTGCCTTGAACAGGAAACAAATGACATTTGTTTCTTTCCTCACCTTTACAATAGATTTCTCCCTCTTTTTCAGTTAGAGTTGTAGATTCTAGGCTTTTCCCACATTTAGCACATCGGAAGCAGTTTTTGTGCCACGGCTAGGGGAAAAATAACACACACACAAAAAGATCTTTTAAATGCACAGAATGCCTGAGTTGGAAAAAAAAAATGCATTTACTGGAGGTGCCTGCATCAGTATTGCTTATAGATGACTGGTGTAACAAACATTAGTTCACCAGCAGCAGACAAGAGTATCTACATTTCTCCAAGTGGCCCAAAGCCCTGCATTGCACACAGTATCCCACTCTGGGCAGCGTCTGGAAGGTTTGGGCTTGCTCTAATCAGTTCAGAACACATCTTGGTTCCCTTTAGTGAGTCTGACAGACTGACACACAGCTCTACAGGGTATTTCCAGAGAACATCCCCTTTCTGCTGAAACATTCAGCCTCCATCAGCAGCTGCACACTGCTAATCTGTTCCCTCTCCTGCAGGGAGAGAGCACTCAAGCAATCAACTTCACGTCTCTAACTTGAGATGATAGTGAAGCTTCAGCTCTGAACCCAAAGATGAGCACTCAGCACCCTGCATTTCAAGTGCTTTTTGTTCAATTAAATTGATCAAATTCCAATTACTATTCCCAATACTAAGAAATGCAATTTCAAGGTAACTGCCCCACAGTTGCTTCCCTCCTGGAACCCACATGACACATCTGGCTCACTTTAAAGTCCATGCAGCAGGTACAAACAGCACATCAGTTCCTTACCTTTCCAGCTCCTATTACTTTCTCAGCTGCATACACAGAATCACCACACCTGGAGCACTTCTCCGCCCCTCCAAACTTCTGGGCAAACTTTGAAGTGTTTGGATTTGTTGTGGGTCGGTGGGGAGAGGGCATGCTGAAAGAAAAAGGACAGTTGTGTGGTCTTTACTCTTGTCCTAAATGACCTCTTGCTCTTCTTAATACTAACAGAGCAGCATCCAGCACACAGTACAGAACACAGTACTTCTGCAGAACTGGAGCAGTAAGTTACCAGTGGACAATGACAACTTAGTAGGGAAAAAAACTCCAACAAAACAAATCCAAAGAGAGTAAGGTTCGACTTCAAACGATAAAAAGAAGCTGTAAAAGCTAGTTTTCTGAGGAGCCTTCCCCTTTTCACTTCTCTAGAAGTGCTGAATTCTGTATCAGGACATGGATTCCTCAGACACTAAGCTACAAAGAGCTCTGTTAAATTGCTGTCCACTGATCATAATCTGGAATCTGAACTGGTCACTGAGCCTGGCTGGAGAGCATACACCATGTAAACATCAAGCACTAATGTGGGAACTTGGCACGAAGCAATCTGTGAGGCATACCTCAGCTTCTTTCCACATGCTTTGCTTCACAGCAAGGACTTAATCAAACTAGGAATGTTTACTATTTAATAGGGGGTTTGGCTGTAATTAAGCACAAATGGTTCTTCATTTGCCAGTTAAAAATTCATTCTTTTTGTAGCCCCAGATTCTCAGCTCTAAAACCATCCCTGCACCAACCTGTTGAACACTTGCATTTGCAGCTTATTCAGGAGAGCAACTTGAGACCCACAGTCTCGAGGCCACAAAGGTGGTCAGAGGGCTGCAGCACCTCTCCTATTAAGACAGACTGAGAGACCTGGGGTTGTTCAGCCTAGAGAAGAGAAGGCTACAGGAAGACCGTAAAGCAGCATCCGGTACCTAAAGGGGTTACAAGAAATCTGGAGAGGGACTTTTTACAAGAGCATGAAGTGACAGGACAAGGGGGAATGGCTTTAAACTGGAAAAGGGTAGATTAAGACTGGATATTAGGCAGAAGCTCTTCCCTGTGAGGGTGGTGAGGCACTGACCCATGTTGCTCAAAGAAGCTGTGGCTGCCCCATCCCTGGCAGTGTTCAAGGCCTCTGAGCAGCCTGGCCTAGTGGAAGGTGTTCCTGCCCATGGCAAGGGCATTGGAACTGGATGAGCTTTAAAAGGTCCCTTCCAACCCAAACCATTCCATGATTCTCTGGTCCTTAACAAAATCCAGCCTGAAAGACTCCTCTGAAAGCAGTACTGGAGACAAGGATCACACCCTCTCCAACTCACCTCTCAGGCTTGATGCCTAGTCTCTCTCCCCTGTCCATGTTCAGTGTTCCTGCCCCTTGGCCGTATCCATAACCTTTTGGTCCATACTTTTTTCCATAGCAAGACTTGCAGTAAACTTCAGCATCATGAATTGCTACAGTTGTGCTGTCCAAGTTTTTCCGACAGACCACTGGAGGAGAAAGCCAAAAAGTTAAACTGCCTTAAGGGGCCATTTCCATTAGCACATGTAGTAAGCCAAAAATCAAGTGAGAAGTGGTATTATGGGTTCCCTAGTCCACAATTCTTGGGACTGTCAGAGATTAGAGGGAGCAGGTTGCTGTTTGAATCAGTGAATTATGCTGAGCTCTATAAAGGGCTCTATTCTCTCCCCCCTCTTCATGGCCATGACATTTAAAGCTTGGAAACCTGCTGTAGTTTGATGAACGAGGCTGCTCAGAAACCCAGATAGTGCAGTCAGCAGTTTCCCTTGACAGATGCCATGCAGCACGAAGCAGGAGTCTACAGTGCAGAAAAGTGCCTATCCTGTCCTTCCGGCCAGGGAGGTGCTGGGAAAGTAAACAACCTTCAAGGTTTTCCCTGCCTCGGTGCTGGTTTGGGGCAGAGCTGGGGCCATTTCACAGCTGTCACCAGAGGGGCTGTGCTTTTCTGGCATTCCTACATTGTCCTTCAGCACAATGCAAGTTCTCTGCTCAAGGTTACAGTAGAAGGCAGAACTATTTCCTTCTTAAACCTTCTTTTGTATCCCAGCTGGCACGCTCTTCCCATCTGCAACAGTATTATGCCCGTGATAAAGAATTTGGGGAGAAAAAATAGAAAGAGAAAAGCCTTGTGAATTTTTTTGTTTGAAAAGAATTTTAAGGTCTTCAAAACACAGGGTGACCTTTGCTTATGGCATTCATTAGCTCCAAAGTTCTTTTTATAAAATGCTAATATCCAATAAGTAAATCAACTAATGCATGTTTGTTAAACCTACAGACTTTAACCCCACCAGAACTGCGCACTAAGGAAAAGCAAATACTCAGACACACTAGAGCCATTGTTTGATTCTAAGTTCCAGGTTTCTTTAAATAGAAACTCCCATAAAAGGCTGAAAATGAGGTAGCTGAGACATCTAATCTTGTTTTTGTGACTGCTGTAGAGCTAAGGAGCGTAGGTGTGCCGAGGCCCACATGCCAGCACAGCGCTACACACCATAGCAAACTACTCTGAGAGAGCCAGTGGTAACCGTAGCTTATGTGAAGAGGGCTAAAACCCTGGCTGTGCCCACAGGTATTGAAACACCAGCAAGTGGGGACAAAACAGTATGTCCTGTTTGTAGTCAGGTATAATTCTCTGATTCAGACAGACAGGCTGTCTGTTTGCCAAGCAGGAGCCTCGGATTCACAGCGACCCTTTGTTCCCTCCATCTAAGCAGAGATCTTTTCAGCAGAGAGAGTAATTTTCAATGCCTCACTGGGTGTGTTGGCTGGACTGGAAAATAACGCTTTGGACTCCTTTCATCTGAAATAAACCACAGGCCCCTGTGCCAATAAGGTCTAGGCTTTTGGCTGTGCTAAAGCATCGACAGCTTGGCTGTGCTCAAGTATGCTGGTGTCCTGCTCTGTGTGGGGCTTCAGGGCAGGGCTGTGATAACTGTTCCCTCAGCTGCTGCTGGCCCCAGGACCTCCAGGAGAAGTCCAGCTGAGCTGAGATCAGTGCAAACAGAGCTCTGCCATGGGCCTTTCTCCTCTGCTTAGGCAACACTTATGCCAGGTTTCTAGCCTAGATCCCTTAGACTCCTGAGGAGAAAGCTGGGAAGGGGGCATACAGGAGAAAAGCACGATGTGCTCTGTTTTTGGAGGTACATCTTCTACACTGGGCAGGTAGGATAACCTCTCCCCAGAAGACAGACTCTCCCTTTGGTGCTGCCCAGCCCGGGAAGCACGTAGTGAAGCAGGTGTCAAACCCAACACATGATGGGCAAAGCCATCTCTGGCCACGCCATCCCCTGTGTGCCACAGGTGCCAGCTGAGCTTGAGATGTCTCCTGCAGAGCAGCACCTCGCCGTAGTGACCCCCAGGAGAGGGCAGTACTTACTGCAGAGGAAGCAGCACCGGTGGAAGCTCCTGCCGTCGCACTGCACCTCCTCAGCGTGGTAGACGGTGCGGCCGCAGGCGCCGCACTTGTTGCCGCCTCCCCAGTTCGGCATGGTGGCTCTGCGTGCCTGGCGGGGGGCAGAAAGGGAGAGCTCTGTTAGCCACGGTGCCCTCCACTGCCACAGCGGGAGGACAGCCGGGGTTACAGGCTCCTTCAGCCCAGGCCTGTGAAGCCTGTGTACCAGAGCACAACACCTGCGATTTCCCCAGCTGTTTGAAAACACGACCTTCCACTGTGTGAGGAGTTTTCGTGGTCAGACCCACTTCTCAGCCCTTGAGATCCCAGACCAGGCTTAAAGGCTTAGCCAGGCTCCCTACATCTATTTGTAACAGCAGATGGACTGGCAAGAGGAACAGAGGCTGATGTTGAACAGCAAGAAAAACAGAGACACGGCCTTCAAGAGATGTGTCCTTCCATCCCTGCCCGGGGTTTTGGAAGTTACATAAATTGGATATGCACAAATCACAGTTTCATGCACAAGGGCTTTACTGTACCTTGTGCAAACGCCCCCCCCCCAGCTGGATACAATTTTGGTTTCTATGCTTCATTAATGCTGGGCCTCTTGTCTGATGGAAGCAAACCAATTGTACCAACAACGGCATTTTGTTTTACTGCAGGGCGTATCATTTGGGATGCAGTACAAGCCAAAGTTCAGTTCAGTGGAAAACCACTTATTAGGGCTGCAGGGACATTCTGAACTCCTTCAAGATCAAGCCTACACTTCAAATAAGTGTAAGGGGCATTATTTCCTGGGGACTCCACTGCTATTACATGAACTGCACCTTTACCAGGCACGTACATGAACCAAACCGAACTCAAGGAGCCACAGTTTCTTTAAAATAAAACTCCCTCACCTACACTACTTGCAACAGACACTCATAAGGCTAGGAGGGTGGGACAGGCACCATCACCCCTTGTCAAACTGCAGCCTTGGGAACAGTCTCCTACTAAGCCAGAAGCAGCAATGGTCCCATCTCAGGCCAGTCTGCCCCCTTCCCAGCTTTCCTGCACTCCTGCCATCACCCCAGCAGTTCCCACGCAGCTCAGCTGGGAGCTCCTTCTATTAATGCCCTAGGTCACAGCATCAAAGCAGAGCACTGCCAGCCACCTTCAGCTTCTCAGGGGCTTTCCTCCTTCTGCCACCACCACCAGCAGCAGCTAATACAGCAGTGCTCATTGAAGGCACATCTCTCAGACATCACTGAACCACCCTCGACTTGTGACTGCTCGTCAACATGGGTTTGCTGCCCTGCAGTCCACCACCAGGGAAGCACCTCTCACAAGTTCAGAGCCCAACAGCAGCCAGAGAGAGGTTTATTGTCTCAGTAAGACTAACCCAGCAGAGCTGCTCAGGCCTCACCACCCCCACTGCTCCTTACTGACCCATGTTTCAGACAGGGCTTCTGGGCGAGGACCATTGCTTTGCCCACTGGAAGCCCAGAGGAGCCTCCTGCCACCCTACCCCACCAGCAACACCATTCCTCCCAGCCACACTGTGGTACGGGTCAGCTATCAGGGAGGAAGGGAAGGAAAGAATTTGTGAGCTTCTGACTTCTCCCAGCAGAACTCACCTTCAGTTATCCTTAGAAGCAATCCTCTGTTGGCCAAACAGTGAGAAGAGACCCCACACCATGCCCACATCCTTCTCCCTTCAGTCAGCTTTGCCACTCGCCCCTCTGAGCCAGAAGCAGAGGACTGCCAATCTCCAGTTCTTCCCCAGCCAACAGAGAGGAACTGGAAGCACCATCATGACCCTGGCCAACAGAGAGGAACATGAAGCGCTCCCGACATAGGGAAGCACAGAGGAGCACTTGGCTTCAGGATCCCTTTCTCTCACGGCTCCCACCAACATGTGGGAGAGACCTCAGTGCAGAGGAAGGGGGTCCGGCTGTGGCCTCGTGCTCCAGGAAGGGTAGAGTAGACTCGCAAATCGCATCTCAGAGCCTGAATCACACCTTCCCTAAGCCTGAATCAAGCAACCCATATTGATGGTGCTGCTAGAACAAGCCTCCTGCCCCAACAGCCTGACCAACAGCTGTAGGGATGCAGGGCAGGGTACATAGTTCCCAAGTAGGACATGCTGCCAAGTAGCTGCTACAAGACCTTTGTCCAAGACAAGCAGATGGCTATTCATGGCATGTGGGAAATAAGATTAGTTTATTAAGCTAAATTGGGGCATCTTAGGTACATTCCTAAGCAAAGGCTTAGGAAACTTCCTTGGAGTGGCTGAACAGTGCCATTTGCACACTGACACTAATTACTGAGATACCCTTTTTTTAATACTTCCACCAGATTAGCACCATTACTGCTCCACGGTTCAGCATTAATACTCTGACTGAGCTCGTAAAAGTAGTTTTATGACATTTTATGACATCTCCCACTTTGCCTTTGTCATTCTTGGCACAACTGTAGAGTCTAAAAATTAAGATTCCATTTCTTGTATTCAAGTGCTTGGCTGTGCTACTACACAGCAGCTGACATCAATCACGGCAAAGAGCGTCCTTATTTAAAGGGAATATAGATTGCACAAAGCTTTGGAAAAAGGAATGCACAGGCTGGAAAAAAACTGAAAGAAAAAAGGGGGGGAAAGAAGAGATTCCTTTCCACTTTGTACGCCTTCCAAAACATAAATGGTATTTGGTACACAAACTACTTCTGTCTTACCCTCTCACCATCCCCACGCTCATGCTTTTTTTCTGCATTTACATGAGCCTAAATTATTTTAATCGCTTTGTTAGCAAACAATTATTTAGTTGCCATGCACACTAGAGCTGAGGAACTGGATCAGGCTTCCAGCTTTACCCCAGATCTCCCACGGAATACTGGGCAACACGGGGTGCAGCTCCACCCCTCCTTCCCAAAGGAGATGGAGTATTAGACGATCTGGCAACCATTAGCTGACTCTGGTCAGCTTCTGATAAGGGCTCTGGGAATTTGTTAAATGAAAAGCACAAAGGGACTGAAGTCAATACTTCAAGGACACCTTCACCTCTTCCACAGAGGATATTTCCATTTATCATCCCATGATGGCTTGCGTGGGAAGAACAGCAGTATTTCTTCAGTTACCCAACAGCAAGGGCTACACTGAAGCAGCGACGCAGAGAAGGCACCTAAGGTGAAACTGGCCAAGATGAAACAGCTCTGCACACAGGACAGCATACAAGCCTGTATTCCTTCCCACTGGATTTCTGCTGCCCAGGTCTCCTTCCAGAGCTCCCCCGGCAGCAGATCCACACATCCAGCCCTGCATTAAGCCTTCCCCACTCTCTCAGGACCCTCTGGCTAGTTCAGGCAGGCCTCCAGGTAGCTCTGCAGCAGCAATTAGATACCCAGGTGATCTCACTACCAGCGCCAAGAACCTCAATTTTTGACTGCAGGTTTGTTGGCTGGTACTATCTTCTAATAAGAGTATCCCAACTTCTCCTAAGCTTGTACCCATCAAGAGGATGCTATTCAGCGTTCTCCAAAACGACAGGGACAAGTCACAGTGACGGCAAAGTCCTTTCCAACCCATTTGTTATAACATAAACACAAGAAACCTAAAGCAGCCCCAAAATAGGCGCTGAGGAAGTTCAAGCTATCCAGTTATCCCGGATTGCTTTTTCAGGGACCTGGGGGAAGCCAGCCGTGTCACAGCTCCTCTCGCACACCGACCAAGCAGCACCGGGGGAGGCACCGCTCCGTGCGCTTCCCCTCGCCCTCAGCTTCGAACCTCGCACACCTTTTTGCAGAACCCTGCGTCCCTTCCCGGACCCAGCACCGTCCCCCGGCCCCCCTCACACCCCATCTCCGGAGGACTCCCCGCAGCCCTCACGGGTGGGGTGGAACAGGATAGGCCCCGCCGAGCGGCAACAGCCGCGGCCATCCCGCACCGCCACGGCTCTCACCTCCGGGCTCCGCTCGTCTCGACGCGTCTCAGCCCGGCGCGGCTCCGCAGCCCGTTAAAGAGCCGGGGCGGAGCTATAGCGGGCCCGGCCCAGCACCGCCGGCGAGTCCCAGCCCGGGCCGTGGCGGCGGCAGCCCGGCAGCCGCGCTCACGCAGTCCCCGGGCAGCTTGGCCCCATCCCTGTCACAGTCAGATCCGACCGCTGCGGCCCCCACCCAGGAGCGAGGGGGGTGAATGGGGTGTGTGACCCTGCGATAGCCACCCCAGCGGGCGGGATGGCAGCAGGAGGTTCTCCAGCTGTGGCCTCAGGCAGAATCATAGAATCAGCCAGGTTGGAAAAGACCTTTAAGATCACCAGGTGCAACCCTTACCCCAGCACTGCCAAGGCCACCACTAACCCATGTCACTGAGTGCCTCGTCTGCACAGTTTGTGAG
>WYDI02000903.1:5424-24287 GCA_009867235.2 Psittacus erithacus
CAGGGGCTTGGAGCAAGCTGCTCTAGTGGAAGGTGTCCCTGCCCGTGGCAGGGGCTGGAGCTGGAGGAGCTTTGAGGCCCCTTCCAACACAAACCAGTCTGAGATTCCATTATTTCCCCCCTCCCAAAGTTTGCCAAACTTTAGATACTGTTTCCAAGGCATATTAAGAGTTGGCACATCCATACTTTTGAAAAGTCAGAGGTGAAAGATACTTTTTTTCCAGCATTTATTTACCCCAAGTGATCCCAGCTTTTGACATTCTGTCTCTATATTACATGCACTCACCTCTCACCATCAAGCAAGCATGCCATCTTCAGCACAGTCATTTCCTCTTACTCTATCACACTAGCGAAGATCCTGCAGGACAAATAAAACTCTCCTTGGCTCTATTAAAACACCTTGGTCCCCAGGCAAGGCTGGAGCACACACCTGACTCTCAATGCTCATACTAGAGAGCCTGCAACTCTGCACTTTCTTAACCAGCAAGAAAAGGTAAAGGGGATTTTAAATATTAATTTCTCATTAAAATAAATAGACGGGGGGGTTAAAAACTGGAGAAATTGCCATGGCACAGAATGGAGCCTGAGCTCCAGTAACTGAAAAATCA
Source organism: Psittacus erithacus (assembly GCA_009867235.2). Taxonomy (NCBI): domain Eukaryota; kingdom Metazoa; phylum Chordata; class Aves; order Psittaciformes; family Psittacidae; genus Psittacus; species Psittacus erithacus. The sequence goes on from WYDI02000903.1 coordinate 6,032, forward strand.
ACCATCACTAAGGGCTGAAGCCTCAAATAGCTCTTTGCTCTGTAACAGCTGTGCTGCCCAAGGATCAGTGCACCAGATGGGAAGACACAGACGCTGGAAAGCCAATGTAACCTTGCAAGTAGGCAACAGGGAAAACACAAAGGGGAAGAAAGGCTGTCAATATTAATGGAACATCAAACCTTCCAGGAACACCGACACCAGGTGATCAAAACAGAACAACCAAACAATCCCCTGCCACTGCAGCAATAAAGGTGAGACAGCAGCAGGAGTTATTGATTGCGGGCTGGCTGGAACAGCATAGGCTACAGATGTACCCAAAGCCAGAGAAGAAACTCAGACCCAGCGAACCACAGAAGTACCTACACATGGCTGCTCTCCAGCATCACGGCTCAGTGATGGTCAGCTCACTCCTCCAAAACACTGACAGACACAGCTCACTGCATTGACTTCATAACTGCACTGCTTTTCCTTAAATGCTTCCATGCTTCTTTACTTCTTTCCATTTGTTTCAATGAAATGGGGATGGTAAAAGTACACCAGCAGCAACAAACAAAGATTATCTGAGTTTTACCAGTCAGTTACTCAGGAAGGCAGCGAGTTTATAGGTGATACATAGCGGAGCAGATTTTATTTCTTTCTGGGCTAAAAGAATGAAACCTCAAAGTCCGATCACATTCTTGCAAGCAGCCAGGAAAGAAGCTTCTGAAGTTACAGCAGCAAGCTGAACTCAGTCAGGGAGGTGGATAACAGCAAGTGTCTGCATGCCACGTACTCAGCTCTGCACCCCAGGTGCAGGGGAATAGGGATGGCGACAGTCCATCGCCCTTCCCTCAGCCTCAGACACATCTCCTGTCCCTGTCAAGGTGCCTACATAAAACACTCTCCCCCTGGGCTGCCCTGAGGTGTGACTTCTTTGGCCAGTCCAGTTTGGGGTATTTTATCGAACAAAAATATTACGCTTGCCCCCTGTAAATCCAAGATGCTGCTGGTCTGCTGACAGCTGAGACATCAACAGCATCCCGCTGATGAACCAAAGCCAATGCAGGCCCAAAAACTTCAGCCTCGAGGGGTTAAATTGACAGCAGGATTTGTCCTAAGGGGCAAATTGTGCCATAGAGAGTTTTTACCTTGCTTGGCATTGTACTTCAATAGTCTTATTTGTATCGAATCCCAGCCTGGTTTGTGTTGGAAGGGACCTTAAAGCTCACCCAGTTCCAACCCCCAGCCACAGGCAGGGACACCTTCCATTAGACCGGGTTGCTCCAAGCCTGTCACTACATGCCTCTGCAAAAAGTCCCTCTCAATAGATTGAGTCTTTTTCCTTCATTTAGGATAAAATTAAGGCAAAAGCAGTCGCAGACTTACAAACTCAGGAGGTGGGAGAAGTTGGATTTATAGATCAGTGCTGCACCTCCCTGAAACAACACCGGCCTGTTGCTGTTTGCACCAAGTGTGCTTCTGACAAAGTGAATAGAAGCAAATGCCTGCAGTTAAACCACGTCCCACAGAGCCAGCAGGCTACAGGCTGTTACTGCCCACCGAGTTAGTCAACACTGCAGAAGACAAACCTCACCAAAAGAAATGCTACCATGGAGGACACATAAAGAGAAGTTTGGAGGAAGCTGCCTCCAGAAAAGTGTCCTGACACTAAAGCGTCTCAAATACCTCCCCTTCACTTTTAAAACTTTTCCTCTAAGAAACTCGAGTTTCCTGATGGAAATCCCAATGTGTCCTGTTATTTCAAGTCACCTCACTGCCTAATGCAGACACAGCAAGGGCACAGCTATACCAGCAAGATTTGTGATGCTGTTGGGGATGCACTGGTTCAGAGCAGACTTAGCACTATCATCGTATCCCAGTGTGGGAACATTTGGGACAGTGTATTGCAGGCAGTATGAAAATCCAGTCCTGAACTACCCTTGCCACCTCTAGTGCCTAAGATCCACCACAAAGACATTAGCATCTGCTGGATTACTGTATGAAAGAAATCAACTCCCACTAACTTGGAAAAACCTGTATATTCTCCTCCATATGAAATATGGAATGTAGCATGTCACAGAATCATCACACAATGGTTTGCGCTGGAAAGGACCTTAAAGCTCATCCAGCTCCAGCCGCCTGCCATGGAGGCTCCAGAGCAGAGCTGCTCCCGCCCTTGCACCATCTTCATGGCCTTGTCTGGACTTGCTCCATCAGCCCCAAATCCCACAGGTCCTGTCAAACACGGCCAGTGTTTCCTCCATGGAAACTGTGCTCTCCAAGGCCTGTCCCCTCGGACAGCCTCAAGAGATTCCCAACAGGAGCCCAGCCCTACCCTGCTGCTGGAGCATGAGGGTAATTTTAGCTCAGAATACATTAAATAAAAGAGTCAAGATAATATACTGCTTCTGGGGAGAAAACTCGTAAATGTGTTTTAACATTATTTAGGTAGCAAAAAGGAACAAAAGCAAGCAAATTCAGAGAGGCATGATTGATACAGAAATTGCTCATGAGTCAGCTCAGTTTACTGGTTTTTCCTGTGTCACATGCATTGAACACTGCATCATTGTGGCACGCAGCAAGCTTTATATCTTCCATAATTTTAAGACCCAGAGGAATATTAATGTAGGCCTTCAGTACACGAGCTCAAGAAATCTGTAGAGCAGCAATCCCTCTGCTATCAGTCAAGGAGCACAGTCCTGGAGAAGAGAGACACGGCCTTGGGTTCCTGGGCTGTACAACACCAAAAGGGGGACCAGAGCCAAGAAACTCTTCTTGCATTCATCACAAGTTTCTACTGTCTCAGACAAAGAAAGGTTCCACAAGAAAAAGGTAACTTAGGTCAGTCAGAGGAATGTATATTAAAGCAGAGAAGGGTTTCAGAAGTCTGCATCCAAAAGCCAAAGTCTAAATGAAATGCTTGAGGAAATGTTATTTACACCCAGTGTTTTGAGAGCAGCAAAACATTGCTCTAAAATGATGTTTCTGACCCCACTTGATAAACTGGGTATACAAAGAATAAATTTAAAGTTAACTCCACAAAGGCTGTCAAAAGCCACAGCATTATTTACCAGAAAGAGGAACAATGTTTTGACTTCTCTTGAGCAACCTTTCAGGGAGGGGAGCTTTCGGTGACTTGAATGCACAGAGAAATGCCACATTACTCAAAGGTCTATTTGCTCACTGCAACAGGAGCATTATTTTGCTGTGACTTCCAAAAGGCCTCTATTTTTCAGAGTGGGTTGAACCGAACGTGAAGTTAAAGCCACTGCCAGCCTTTGCTGCTGTGTCTGAGCAGCATTTCAAACGGTGTTTTTTCTCTTGAGAAATTACATGACTCGCTTTCTGGTGTCCTGCAATTACAGGTTTATCTGCATCAGGATGGCACAAAGCACCTCATGGAAAGGGAATGATTCTCCTTCATGAAAATCAGTTAAGGAGATAATACAGAAACAAAGCAAGCAAAACAAGATGCATCCATTGTAACCAAAGACAGTACTATATGAATGAGTTCATAGAACCATAGAACGGTCTGGGTTAGAAGAGAGCTTTGAAGGTCATTTAGTCCAACCCCCTGCAATGAGCAGGGACATTGTAAACCATTTAAGACAGAATTTAAGGGACCAAGTCTTCAGAAACCACCAAGGGCTACCCCCATTGAACAGGACAACCCCACACTTCAGAGAGCACCTGGAGGCAAAGCTCTTTAGAATTAGTGCTGCTTCTCCTGCCTTAATGTTTTGAGTTTTCTTTGGTCAGACTAAAGCTTCACTGAGGGTCTTGCTCAGAAATCATTCACCAGTACGAGAAATAGAGACCACCTGCCTGGAGATAGACTCCTCATTGTGTAACCTTTGCCACAGGGACCTGGCAGTTTTGGTTTGCTGTTCCCCAGGAGCATCCCCATGCAGCAGCTCCCGTTCCCTTTCCCAGGACAGCACACACAGAAGTAAAGGCAACAGCCTCATCATCTGCTGCGTTAGACCTGAAACCACCCAAACCTGCCCCAAGGCAATGCACGCGCACTCTGTGGCTCATCACAGGAGCACAGCACAAAGGGCACAGTTGTGCAGCTAGCATGCCTATTTTTCTGTTTCTTTGCCTTTTGGGAATATTGATGCATTTGTTATGACACAAAAGCTGTGGTTTTTATAGCTCCCGAGGGGTTAATTTGGTGGGATGCTATCTTCCTTGCTAGACTTCATTTTTGAGACAAGACCTGAGATACCTCAGCTCTATTTTGTGTCTCTAGCAATGGACAGGCTCTATATGGTTGTGCAGCAGGCATCTATTTCCATCCCCAGTCCATCACTGCCACATTCTTTCAAGCCCTTTCCTCCACCTCCTCTTTATGACTGTAATCGTGTGATAAGTACGTGGTGCATTGTTGCTGCATTTCAGTGAGAGATTGAAGACCTATTTCTTGCTGGAAGCACACATCCACACATAGGCATAACTTCCCCGAGTCTCTCTTCCAGAAGAATAAATCCTCTCTTACCTGAAAAGCACAAGCCTTTTCCTTCCCTTCTTTTTTCATTTTTCACTTAAACAATTACCTCAAGTCATTCAGCTGAAGTTAAATCTAGTTTGTATGGGGGTGACCAGGCTGCAAACCCACTCTCCCAGAGTGATGTGATCAGCAGTAGCGAATGGGTGAATTAGCATCCGATGAGCTGTGCTAACGTGAATTACAGCCTGTATCTGTGTCGCAGCACATCCCTATTTCAGGCTCAGCAGGGCTCCAGCTTCAGCCTCCGTTCCTGGTGGGTGGGTTGACTCAAGTTTAGATGGAGGTTTTAATCTATAGGCAAGAGTTCAGCAGCAGCAGCAGAGATTGTTTTAAATGAAGTCTTTGGAAAGACTTTAATTTTACCTTTCAAATGTTGACTGAGAAAATACCCTTGTGATTTAGAAGCCTTAGCACTTACCAGTGGAGCTTGAAAATTTATCTTCAGTAATGGCCCACCCCACTGTTCTAGTTTCTGCTCAGGTAATGTGTTTATTGCAGCCTGTGAAGTGCTATGATTTATGTTATGGCTCTAGTACTAATAGATATGGATGAATGGGAACCAGAGCAAGACACCGATGTGATCTAAACAGCACTGTCTATAGCCATATCTCATTTGGATGCTATAGAGGGTTTAGCTACTCCGATGCCATTGTTTTCAAACTAATGTTTCTTTGAGTTCTTCTGCCCCTTGGAATCTACTCTAAAATGGATTTTTATACTCTTGCAAACTCAGACTTCTCACAAGCCCCTGCTGGGTGCTGGTGAAGACACAGCATCCCTGAAGGGATACTGGCAGACATAACATCTTTGGAAGAAGCAGGAGTGAAGGGAGCTTGTACTAGCTTCACATCCAATATTTATCAGAACTCAGAAAATTTATTGGATGAGAAACCAAGGCTGGTAGACAAACCCAGTGTTGCTCTTCTCACTGTCCTCAACAGCAAGAAAGAATGGTTGTGCCATCAAGTATCTATAAAAAGGAAAGATGGAGAGGTTTAAACTGAGCAGCAGATGCTTTGGCATGTGAAAGCCTCTGGAGTGTCTTTAATGGAGAGTAAATTTTAGTGGGGTCATTCGGAAGTCTGGCTATTCACAGCACTTGGTTGTGAAAGGGGCAGGCACAGGGCTCCTTACCTTTCCTGCTTTAGAAGTAGGACTCGGACGTGGGTTCCATGAATAACCTGAGCTTTCCAGGATGGAGCCGTACTGGATCATTCACAACAATTTTGCAGAGTGGCATTTGCAAGTCAATGCTTTCCCACTGCAGCAATCCCACATCTGCCTGCACAAAGCACGGCACCTCCAGAAAGCCATGAGGTGCCAGCAGCCATCCTGGAGCTGGGGATGGTTTAGTGGAGAAATTGTAGTGCTGCAGCACTGCTTAGGAAGCCCATTTGATTCGTGCTTACTGAAGGCCTGAATAACTAATCAGGAAGAAAACTTCTTTAACACAGCATGACTTCATCAGGTGATTGTACAAAATAACTCAGGCTCTATTCCTTTGTCTCCTGACATTTGCTTTTGCACTACACAGCATTCCTGCTCTTCACACGCAATCTCTTGACACAGGCAAAAGTGCAATATGACTGATGCAGGGCATAAATCAAAATAAACTAATCCCAGCAAATATCCAGAATAAGAATATTTGCCACCTTTTTATGTCTGATAACTTCTACTGCCACCATGCAGTAAAACAAAATGCATCGTGCAACATGCTTAAGTTTAAGTAGTACTACGAGGGCTCTGTGCAAGGACAGTAAGTAATGAACTTAGCTATCAACAAACTTGCAACACCTAAACTCATGGGGGTGATAGAAGCTGAAAAGCATTTGGCTCCACTTCAGTGAAGACTCTTTTTATATCCTTTAGTAGTAAAAACTCTTGAGCAAGGAATATGCTCAATTCCCAGCTCAGGATGCAGCAGGCCAGAGGGGTGCACACAAGTTCAGAGTTCTTAGGGAATACAAAGCTTGTAATAGAGGCTTATACAGAAGTAAAAGGAATAAGGTCGTTCTTTGTACAGGGAACACAAAGGTTTTCCTTCTGTCTTCCCGTATTACAGAATATTTCATTTCAACAGAAATTCAAGGAGACCACTTCAACTAAGGAAAGGGCAGACTGACCACTTGGGGACATGTTTCTTAAGTATACTTAGGTACCAGAAAGCAGCATTCTCACCTGATAAGAGTTAGCTTTAAATACACTTCTAAAGACCAAGTGCAGCATCTACCACCTTATTTTCAGGGCTGTTAATTTATTTCACATGTAAATGGACCCGAATCCCCAAACTCCCTGTGCTGCTCCCCGTTGCAGGAATATTTCCTCCTGCTGTTTCCCCTTAGTCCAAGGGACTCTGAGGTCTTTCGCACAGCAGGACAGCTCAGGGGTCCCCTTCCCGGCAACCAGCAGTTGGTAAATCAGGCAGCTCAAGAGTGAGAGGTGTTGAGTTGAAGCTACTCAGGCAGAAGAGACCTAAAGTCTGTTCTTCCATGTTTCATCTCAGCAATTTACCACCAAACAGCTTTGCAATGAAGAGGGTGAATTGAAGGGAAATAAGCACCACATCCTGCAGTGGGGCCATGTGCGCTGGGTCTGATCTTGCAGGTTTTGATGGAATATGCTTTGAGAATAGTTAATAGTCAAGCCTGATAGGTAAAAGCCTCATTGCTGCAGCCTTCTGTGCAAAGTACCACTTCAGGAGCTGGGGGAAGAAAGCAAAAGCAATAGAGACACCTCTGCAGTCTGTTGCAGCTGGTTCTATGTACTGGCTAAGCAGATGCTTTCAGAACATATGCGTGTGCTCAGCCACATGCGCTGAAGTTGAAGCTTGCTCCCACAGTCATACTGATGCCCTGAGTTTCTCTGCAAGGGTCTGGAATCATCGGACCATTTCCTTTTGGAAATCTGCTGCTCTCCAGGAATGGGCATCATAAAATTCAAGTAGAGCAATAAGTGGGTAAAGGGAAAGATCCAATTTGCATACATTGGCTGCATTATTTAAATGAATCAATGCTTTACTTTTGTGACTATTCCATGTTTTTTCATCACCTGTAGGTACTTCAATTATATTTTAACAGAAAAAATAGTCTCTTCATACACCAGTTAATGTCAAAACAAGGTGCTCACAAATGTAGGCCTGCTGCCTGTTGAAAGCAGTAACAGATGTCCTCTGATCATTATTTGTTGCACAGATGAACCAGCTACTGCGAGGTTCTAACTCACAGATGCATTTGTTTGATGCTTCCATTTTGTTTGGAAATACTTCTATTGGCTAACTGCAGCAAGACTTGATTTTGCAAAACAGATGGAGATTATCCTGCTGATCACTGGTTCTTAGTCATAGCTCAGAATATTTTCTCTGCTGTTCCTCTAAAGCGCATTCATGCAAAACACCACCACTAAAAACCCTCTTACAGTAAAATGTAGTAGAAGTTTTATGTTAACCCTTAAGAACTCCTAAAGAATTGTTGGGCAAAGATGATTTTTACTCCTATTACTCCAGTTTGGTGTTGTAGTTGAACTACTCCAAGATAGATGCTTGTAGTGAAGGCATAGCTCATGCAGAGCTTTAAGCAGACTGAAATCTGCCCATGCTCCTTTATTAGCTGTGAGTACAGGAGGAAGCAGGAGAGAGTTTGATGGTAGTAAAGTGTGCGCTTGACACAGGCAGCAGATGTAACACGTACATGCTCTGTGCTCTGCCCCCAGGACCTGCTCTTGAGATCATCCACTTTAATACCCAAAGTCCTCCTGAGGGCTGGAGCCACCTGAGCATACTTAGGAAAACATGACATTTTGCCCTGAAATCTGAAAGAACAGAGCAATCAGTATAGGAAACAAAAGCAAGAGGAAGCACTAGGATCAATAGGCAAAAGTAAGGCGACTGCAGTGTTATGTAGGCCTGGAGTCTGCCAAATGCAGTTCTAGCGAACCCACACTGCTTAAGAAAGCATTTCTATGTAAAACAATGGTGCCCCAGGAGCAACAGGAAACAATCAATGACCAGTAGCAGGAAAAAACCATGTTCTTAATAGTTGTACCTTCGCATTTTACTGCAGAATGGGACACAGAAACATAGCTGTTGCCTGCACAACTACGAGATGCATGAGTAAGTATCAGCAGGAGACTCAACGCTCCGGGAGAATGACTGGAGAAGGCACTTCCTGGGCAATATCTTTTTGGAAGAGCAGCTGGAACGTGGTTTATGTTGATTCATAAATGTGCCATTTTCTGGATGGAGGCTGCAAAATGTGAGGAAAGGTGGCGTTGGAATGAATACTGGGAGGGTGGAAAACAGAGCAGGGAGAGCCAAGAAACAGCAGAAATCAGTTCAGAAGAATAGGATGTAGCGCTGAGGAGTGATAGAGGGACAGGCGGAAAGACAGACGTTAGACCCTACAGCATGGTGGACCAGAGATGGAATAAATGCAGAGGAAGAGAAGGGGCTGTGTAACACTTGCATGAGGCAGAAGGGAGTGATGTGAAACAAACACTAAACAAACATCTCGCAGCTGCTTTGAAAGGTTTGTTAACAAGAACATGCATGTAAAATTATCCCCCAGCCAATGACTGTGAAAGCTGTTAGTAAAGATGAAGGCAAAGAGAGGCAGGAGAAACAAGAACAGAAACAGCTTTGGCTATACGGCCTCTTCTCCAGCCATCTGCAGCCCGTGTTGTGTGGAGTTCACCTCTTCCCCTGTTTCACCCTGTGCTCTGCAACCTGCTTGAAACCCCACTTAAAATTCTGCTCCAAACTCTGCTTGCACAGGCCCCGCAGTCTTCTGAAACCTGACTGCAAATTAAACCATCTGCATGGAGAAGGCAAATTCCACTCGACTCCAGTAAAAGCTCCCCATAACAAACCTCGTATCATGCCCTGTAAAATAGCGGTTGCCCAAGTAATTGAGTTTCGCTGATGGCCCAGGCTGAAATACATAGCCAAAACTCTGTCAGTCTCTTAGAAAGGGGACAAACATGATGAGATTCTTGCAAGGAAAGCAAGACATCCCCTGACAGGGACTCAGCTGAGCTTCAGACATGACGATGGCATGGCAAGGACCCCTGTCCAGGTACCTTCCTAGGGGCTATGGAAGTTGATGCTTAGGGGAGGGATGGGTGCTAAAACGGCTCTGCATCTGGTTATTTTTTGACAAACAAGCTTGCAGTAAGAAGAATAAATCAGACCAGGAGCAACTGTCAGAATTATGCCAGTTCCAAAGCTAATTAAAGTGAGACAAAGTCTGGTTGTGCAGCAGATCCCTCATTTATTTCAGCTCTGCAAAGGAAAACTCAGCTATTGCTTTGTAACCAGCTTTCCAACAGTTTACCATAAAGCCAACAGTATTAGACTTCAAATAACTTTGGGCATTTCAGATGTCTTTTTGCACCAGCTGTTGCCTGTTTCCCTAGAAAGAGGAGCCTGCACTCACCAGCAAAGGAGTTGGAACTTGCCTTAATTTTAGCTGCTGCTGCTTGTTCCAGCTTCATTTCCATTCTCAAGGAAACAGTCCCAAAAGCACTGTAGAAATTCACAGTTGCCATTTTGCAGGCCACATGTAAACCCTGGATTGATGCAGTTTCACTCGGTAAACTCTGGGTTTATACCAAGCCACTGCAATCACGAGGTGGTTCAGATTTGCTCCTAGTTAGCCCCAAGCTCATACAAGCCTCAAACAATCCTGGCTGGATTTCCAAGTCACAGTGAAATCCAGGACGGGGATGCAGGCTGGGATAGCATCGGTACAAAGTTATGCAGGGTTTTGCATTGGATGAGTTCAGGCAAAACACCCGCTTCAGCCACATCCAAATTGAAAACGTTGTGCACTATCTCCTCTGGAGCTTAATCACCTTGGCAGAGCCCAAGAGCAGGTTTCCTAAGCCAGAAAGAGCAGCACAGTCTGAGCAATACCCAGCTGCTTTCTTTTATTCCATACAATTTTAAGAAAACAATGGATATATTCCCTTAGGAATAGACTTGGATGCAGCTCATGGCTTTTAAGCAAGATTTGCAAAGGACAGTAATGAGCTACCTCTCAAAGCTCTGTATTCAACACCTCAAAGTCACTCCACTTGAAATCATATCTCCCCAGGACCTTGACAACTGTCCTACTGGTGAGAACTGGCAGCCTCAGGGAGCTGGGTTTAACCAGAAGTGCAAAACTCAGCTATTTTGACTATAACCACTTTTCATTCAGATGATGTTTTCGTACTGGCCACCCAGCTCAGCGCATCCTGGTCAGCAGTGCTTCAAGCACCTTGCCCTTACTTGTTCTGCCTTTATTTCCTTCTGTTTGTCTTTCTTGCTGGTTTTGAGCCTATTGCTGTGTTACTGAGCAGGCAGAGTTTGAACTTTGCTCCATTACACCACATTCCCTTATTGCCCTCGCCACTGTGAATTTAGGGCTGTGCTAAATGTATGACCCATTTTGATTTTTGCAGACCTACCCCTTTTCTTTTGCTTTCCTGGTACTACCCATGGTAGCTCATCCTTTGTTGCTTCTGCTGTATGAACTGAAAGAAAAACAGGATCTCAAATCAGAACACAGTCTGACCAGAGACCCCTTCTCTCCAGACACCAGTGGGACATATCTTCATTCTTACTCAGCTGATGAAGAGCACTCCATTCATAAAAATAGTCTTACGATCAACTTTACTCACCAACAGTCTTGCCTCAGTTAAAGTGTTTTTTCTGTAGGGTATGAGAGTCTTACAGTGCTATTATCAGAGAGCAAGAACAATCCCACTGTTAAGGCAATGCAAGAAGCCTCAGATCAATTGTGTGGGATGTATGATAAAGGAAATAACCAGCTGAAGCATCCAGGAGCTGTGGACTCCACTCAAACTCAAGTACACAATTATGGTGCATTACTCACCATGGTAGTCTGCTGCACAAGCAGAAGCTTGGGGGCTTTAGAAGCCATGTCCTTGGCTGACTCCCCCTGGTCTTATCACACTGTGGAGAGTCTGTCTGCAGTGATTTAATTGAAGCACTTGGAGCTCACAGATTCACCATTGTGTGACTTTGTTTGCTCCGGTAGTTTTCTGGGTCACTCAAATCAATGCATTAAAGTTTAATATTAACGTCCTTATATGATCTGAGTGATAGAACTCAATCAAAATACTACATATTGTACATTTGTGGTTCAGACTGGGAGGGACCTTTGAAATAAATCCATAACATTACCATATGCTCTATGTATATCAAATATGGTGTTTTCTTGTGTAAAACTTCAATAACGGGAAATGCACTCACATTATCAGCACTTCATTGTGCTGCTTCTTTTCTACCTCACCATGTCCTGTATTTCAGCAGTCATCAAAATGGTTTGGCATCTATTTTTAGTTTTGTTATGTTAAAATTGGACTATAGAGGGGAAAGCCAGAAAGCAAATAGTACAGAGATGCCACTTCTTAACCCTCTTCCACCAAAAGAAAACCAGTCTGTGGTAGCCTTGAAACTTGTTTCTCACATGAATCAGAACAGATGAGCATGCAGATTGGAAACACCATTCCACAGCAGACCAAGTGTTATTTAGTCATTGGCTAAATAAGAACAGCTTGACCAGGCTACAGGGGAAAAAGGCAAAAGGGTAAGAGAAAGATAGGAGCTTGCTAAGATTGACAAGGAAAGGGGATATACTGACTAATGTAAACACCATAAAAACTGTTTGCAGGGCACCAATGTGATCTTGGACAAGGCTGCAGCACATAATGTAAAAATCCTAGAAACATTAATTGCTAATAATAGCTAAGCAAAGAGAGAAAATAAAGCAGAGTAGAGGTGCCTGCTGGGGCTTTATGCAGGTTGGACAGGGCTTGGAGCAACCTGCTCTAGTGGAAGGCATCCCTTCCCTGTGGCAGGGGGTTAGAATCAGGTCATCTTTAAGGTCCCTTCCAACCCAAACCAGTCTGCGATTAGTGTACAGTATTTTTAGAGCACTGTAGTGCTAAATAAAAACTCAGAAGTACCAACTCCAGCTATACAAGACTTACACGGCCTTTCTTGTGTGCCCTGGAGACCCAGCCATTTTGTAAGGGGATGAAAATCAAGCTGACTTTCCCCTAAACAGGAGTGGATTGTTGAGCCTATCCAGTCACCTTAAATTTACAGAAAAGTAAGCAAGAAAAGCATGGACCTAAGAAGTCTGCCTGACAGAAGTGAACTGCATAACAAGGGCAGCGCTGTTAGGCAGAAAGGCTATAGTGACCTACTTGGCTGCTCACAAAGGGAGGAAACAGATTCTTGCCCAGCCAGAGCACCAAGCGATTGCTAGAACGCTTTTAGGGAGTACAAGGGCTGGGTAATGACTTAAACATAGTCATAAGCTAATAAATGGCAACATAAACAGCAGGAGCAGTCAATACCCTTGTGCTTGAGTAATACGGTGAAGAACAATGTGCACAACAGCTAGAATAAGTCAGCAAAGCAGCCATAGGGAACTCTGAAGCTTTCCCCAGCACAGCCTTCCCAGAACCCCACTTTGCTTCTGTGAAAGCGCATTCATAGATAGAAAAAAAGCTGGTTTGATTTTAAAACAGTTCAGAAATGAACATTTGTAACTGGGGATTCCTCTTTTATTGCGCAGCTTTGCAGCCTCATTTTAGAGTATCTGGTCAAACATCAATTAACAGTAAAATAAAGAGCTGTTAACTTGGCCGCTGTCTAATAGAACAGGCAGATATTCAACATGGAAATTACTCCACTCGGGCATAAAAGGAGGTCTGACATATGGAAGGGGAGGGAAAAGCTACAAATAAATAAATACAAGCTGAGAGCAACGATTTCAGTGGTCTGGGCATGTGCTCAGGGCAGCAGGAGACATCCGTCACCCTCCTGTGCCGTCCTGTGTGCTTCTGGAAGACTCTTCCCTTGTTTGAAGCACAGCAGGGCTGTCTCACTCTGTTTGCGGCTCTCCAGTCAAACAGCCTCAGCAGACTTTTTCCCTATGCCGCACACAGCTCAGTGCATTTTTCCCGGTTTTCCACATCACATGCCTTTCTCCCAAGCCTTACAAGTGCTGTAAACACCCCCTGGCATGTGCGAAGTACAGCTGCTGCAGCTCAGATCAAGCTGATAGTCACAGGCACCCTCACAGCAAGGTCACATCTCCCTCAGCTACAGCCTTTTTCTACCCTGAGCATCCGAGTCACAGAGCAGCTTTCTGAAAGGCTTTCAAGGCTTTTGTACACAAAGCAGTTGCTGCTTACACACGTCTCTGAATACTTCTCTTTATCAGACAGGGGTTTTTGATGCATGGGGACTTACCCATCCCTCCGAGCTGCACCTTGGACCATCCAGCGCAGACCACAGCAGTCTCCTGCACACCAGCTAAAGACCAAGGTCTTCTCCTTCTGTAAGGCCCCATACAGCACATTCTTCATTCAGCAGAGCTGCACACAAAGCAACAAGCTCAGAAGAAATAAGAACACCTTCCTTAATGACAGCACTCCTTTGCAAAGCCTGGTTAGGAAAAAGGCTCCAGAGGCAGCATCTCTATAGAGACCACCTTCCAAGTGCAAAAAAGGATGAGCTTGCTCCACTCCTTCTAAATAGTGACCTTAATTCTGCATTTACTCCAGCTGGATCTCCCTGGAGCCATTTAATTTTCCCAGCCCTCAGTTCTGTATTTACTCCAGCTGGGTTTTCCTAGATCCACTTTGTATTCCCAGGTGTCACTCACAAGCTGGTGCAGCCACTGAGCCTCGGGTTATTTTGCTGCAGGAGACAGTGAAAGCAATTGTGGAGGCAGAACTTGGTTATTGAAGCAGGGACTTTCCCATTAAACAAAGGCACAGGGAGGAAATTAGGAAAGGATTTTGCCCCTTCAATTAAATGTGAACATGAAGAGCTGTGCTGCTGTATGCTGTGTACTTCTGCCGTTCATAGCATCAAAGGGAAATCAAGAACTCCTTCAGAGATGCTCTACTGTCTAAAGCATTCCCCTTGTGGTGACCTTGGCACGAGGAGATCTGTGTAGAAAACATCTTTTGGGATGGAATCTCTACATTTTACCTGCAATGCAGGAAACATCTGTGTGCTGATTCAAATCAAGTTAGAAGGAGATTTTGAAGCCAAAATCTGCTAAAACAAATCCTCATAGGTTTCCTTTAACACTTTCATTTACTGTTTACAACGTTGACACACGATGCACTGATGAAAACAAAATGGTTTAAAAGAAGAAAATAACAAATGAAGAGAGTTTAGAGAACAATCTTCACTCAGAGTTTCTTCTAACCTCTGAAACGTACAAACTAACTTCACAATCTCTGTGGCCATAGGAACCTTGAGCCACTAATGCCATAGGGACACAAAAATCTACTCATGGTTTATCAGCAACTTCACAAAGTAAAAAAAAACCCACAAAATTACAGAACTTTAAAACTTTAAAATGCAAATATATTTCTTTTTCTTTAAATTTTTAGAGTTTTTGAAAAGGTGACAAAACATTTTGTTCTTAAAAAAATTGTTAAATTCCCTCATAGAAATTTGTACCATTGGCTTCAGTAAAGATCAAATCAGTTTGAAAATTGGTTTCTATTTACTGCATCTACATCTTTACTGCAAAGTTTGTCCTCTCTAAATCCATAGAAACTGGAACTTCATGATGGGTACGAAAGAATGCGGATAAGCAAGACAAGAATTAGAGGCTGATGCAGACTTTATGGCTCCTTCTGGCTTCATAAGTGAAGTCCCCCCATTCCTCCAACATTTGAGCTCTACTGCAAACAAAAAAATGGAAAATATAATCTTATTTTACATTCTTTGGGCTTACTTGTGGAAACATTATTTTTCTATTAAGAAAGCAAGCTGGTGGTGTATATCTTCCATCATTTATCACAAATGTGATTTGAGCAACAAAGCCATTATCCAGCTATTTGTTGGGGTTTCTATTTTACCCTTAATGTCTTATATTTGATCTAGAGCATGAAAAGCAGAATGTATCACACAGCATCAGTCCCCAGGGGCTCAGATAACACCCTTCCCTTCCGGCACTGACATGGGCAGCGACCTGTGGATGTGGAATGGGTGTTGAGGAGATGCTGCCCTCACCATGTTCTGGGGCATCAGAGCAGGTCAGGCTCCCAGTGCAGAGAGGGCTTTAACAGAGAAAAAAGCTTGATCTCTCCTACCCAGGCAATGCAACGCTCTGGAGTGAAGAAATGTTCCTTCCTGCAGACCTTGGCAAGCTCTGAAGCGAGGACCAGCAATTCAATAGCTTCAGCCTTCAAAGTGCTCATACAAGCGCTTTTGGTGCTTCGCCTCCCCAAGCACCTCCCCAGGCAGCCAAGCTGAGTGCCTGGGTAAGAACATTGAACTACAAAGGATGTGAAGCAAATTCAAAGTGATCCAACCAGGACATTATTCTTCATTTAATAGATTTTTTACATCTTGTTTTGGAGCACATGGTTTCTGCACAGAGGTACCACAGAGAATGCAGCAGAAGCAAACCCTGCCCTTCGGCCAGCGGTACCCAGCATGGAGCTGTCTCCCTTGGGACGAGGTGGGCAAGGAGCATCTCTGGATTCATGTGGGAGCAACCTGAACCAGCATCACTGTGCGTGGCTGCTTCAGCTGCTCAGCAAGCACAGGTACTGCTGAGTGGGTCAGGTTTTGTCCCCAGTGGGTGCTGAGCCCTCAGGAGCAGATGCAGATGTTGCCCCTCTCCCAGGCATTGATCCTGAAAGCATCAGCTCTGCAAAACAGTTGTTTAAGGAGAAGCTTGAGCAGAGAGAAAGTGTTCAGGTAGCACGAATACCTGAATATCTTTCAAAGAGCTCAGAGATACTTTATTCTATTCTTTCTGAGCCTTTAGCAGGAATATAGGCCAAAATACGCCTACTGCACTTTTTAGATGCCTGGAATATGAGTTGCATGTAGAGTGAAATGGAATTTCTTTGCAAAATGATCGTCTTGGCGTTGTTTCATTGCACCCACTGTCTGCATTCAGATTTCATTTCGGTCCCCAGACAGTTCCCAGCACTGAGGGCTTGGCTGCTTTGGACACCTAGAGCCAGCTCTTCCCTTGCTTCACCGTGTGAGGTTAACGGCTGAGATGGACACACTGTGAGGCCATAGCACTGCTGCGGTAGACACCACACAGCATCTTCTCTGCTCTAGGACTCCTCTGAGACTATGGTGCGTGGGGACATATGGTCAGTGGGAATGGGACCAGCTAAAAACCAGGACATCAGGTAAGCCAGCTCCCAGGAAGAAAGTGGGACACACACCCCACAATGGTGGCACTGAAAAGGGGTGTGAGTAACTTCAGGTGGTTTCCAATGCAGAACGCTTTGCAATTCCTGTGCTACAGCTTGTCACCTCCCAGCTTTTACCCTCTGCTCTGCATTAAGCACCATTAGGATTAGCAATAATAACCCATTGCTCAGTTTAGCACAGTGTCTTTGATACACATCCATGAAGTCAAGTCAATTTGTACCACAGGAGTTTTAAGGGATGTTACAGTGAGGAAATAAAAACCCCTCCTCTCTCCTGATGCAATTTAAAGTATACCTTTTATTTTGCCTGACAACAGCTCTCTTCTATCAGTTTGAGTTTACTTTTTAATTATGTATATTGCTTTTCTTCATGTGAAGTTCCAGAAGAGAAATATGTATCTCATAATATTTTACGTTATTCAATTGACCTAAACACAAAGGCATTTTTCTTGAATACTGAATGCTCATGTACCTTTTTAATTAAAGCTTAAAAAGCTTTTAATTAAAACAATAAATCAAAGACAGCAGGGTCTATCCAAATTGTTTTCTGGTCTGGGTGTATTTTTCCTTTTGCAATGGGATTGACCTGAAAGGCAGCAAACCAGGTGTAAATGGCTTTCACAGTTAATGGGTACAGTACAATACTATTCCACACAACAAGCCAAGGAGCAGATTTGAAGTAGTGCTGCTGTGACCTGCTTGGGATCACTTCAGACCATCTATAGCCTTTTTCCCATGGTTGCCCCTAAATATGCACCCGTGGCAGAGATGAAGCCTTGGATTGCTGGTAAATCTTCTCACACTTTGTCTTCCATTCTAGCCCAAACCTTCCCTACCCAGTGTAGGGACTAAATTTAACTTTCTGCTGTCATTTTGTTGTCTCTTCTTCAGAGCCAGAGTTATGCAGAGTCCAGAGGTCTTTATGGCCCCCTGGCCCATATCCCCTCTGTCCAGCCCATACATACCTACCCAGAGGGCTGCAGGGGCATCAAGGCATGAGGTGGATGTGGAGCTTCCCAGCAGTATCAAAACAGCACGTGTACCCAGAAAGCCAGGAACCTCCAGGAGCTATTATTCTGAATATAGGCAGACCTCGCATTCTCACAGATGGACAGAATGGTTTGGCTTGGAAAAGACAGTAAAAATCATTCAGTCCCGACCTCAGTTTGGGTTGCTGCATTTTTTTGTGAATCTTGGTTTAGTTCAGAAACTCATTAGAAATACGCCTTGTCCATCAGAAAACAATGCATCAGGCGCTAAGTTGGATAAGATATTTTTTGCCCGAAATCTATAATTATTTTTCAAGTTCAGTAAATTCAATGCATTCTAAATAGCCACAATTCTGCACAGCAAAGGTTTGCGCCTGCAGAACAAAGACCTTTTCAATTATAGTTTCTAAAGTAACAAGATGATCCAATGAATTATTCCCTTGATTGAGGATAAAAAATCAGTTGATCTTCATGAGCTGATGGTGATGAGGGTGCTGAGGCACTGGCACAGGGTGCCCAGAGAAGCTGTGGCTGCCCCATCCCTGGCAGTGTTCAAGGCCAG